>JAENPR010002088.1:0-79374 GCA_018135685.1 Themeda triandra | reverse complement strand
TGTTAAGATTGATTTTATTCCACGAGACACCCTTGTTTAAAATGCATGACGTTTATTTATGAATGTTTCCTCAGATCGAGACAAGCTCGCGGATCCTATGTATCGGCTTGAGCACCAGGAAGAGGATCTTCGGAAGAAAAAGAAGCTGAGCCAGTTTTAGTTCGCCTTCAACGACTCTCTGACAGCCGGCACTCTGATGATTATGCTCTGAACAGAGCACTGCGCGACCGTCTTAGGGTCATCCAATGAATTCCTATAAATTATCAACTATTCCCACCATAGGCCATGCAATCGCCACATTTCTTATCCACCTGTTTGTGTTTTTATGTAGAGCCAAAAAAGAGAGTTGCTGAAGAAGAAGTCCGCAAGAAAGATGGGCCTTGGAGTGAGGCTCTTGCCTCCCTCTGCAGAAGATGCCACTGCGGCGGCTTCAGTGAAGTTTGCATCGAAATTTGAGAAGAGCAGAAAGGACAAGAGAGCAGCGATCAAAGCTGCCTCTATCTTTCCAGAGTCG
Source organism: Themeda triandra (assembly GCA_018135685.1). Classification (NCBI taxonomy): domain Eukaryota; kingdom Viridiplantae; phylum Streptophyta; class Magnoliopsida; order Poales; family Poaceae; genus Themeda; species Themeda triandra. Next base: position 78,860 of record JAENPR010002088.1, on the reverse strand, counting down.
TCAAGCTCAGCATCAAATGGTAAAATCGACCTCGTGCTGAAGAGCGGAACATAAAAGCTGGTGCGGCTACCGCACTGATGGCAGGCAGGGTGAAGCAGTCCTCGTGGCAGAGCTCTGCTTCAGCGAGCTCAAGGAGCCGGATGCCGGTTCTGGCAGCACGCAAGTAGGCAGCTCAGGCTTTTCAAAATTATTAAGGTTGTGAAATATGGACGTGCCCTGTTACCTGTAAAAGCTGTGCGGGAAGTAGCTGCTTGGCCCTATATGAAGAAATGTACCAGTTAACTGGTAATGTTGCTATGGTTTTCTGGTTGTATCATAGTACCTTTGCGGATTGTGTACGGGTGTGTTTGGTAGGGCTGTCTACGAAGGAATGGACGTGTTTATAAGTAGTAATAATGTTACCATTATTTTGTTTTTGAAACGGTTGTCATTTTTTCTGGCTTTATGTATACTGGTGGTGTGCATTGTGCGTTTGGTAGGGTCTTTGCAGCTACATGACTAAATGTGCACGGTGCGTTTGGCACGGTGCGATTCGGGTAAGCAACAAGAAATGGGTGTGGACCTGACACTCCATAAGCACTGGAGCCTATTGGGCCCTATTGGGCTTAGAAGATCACTTTCCCGTGCCCGTGTGTCGTCGCCTCATCGGCGGCGTCCGTTGAGGGCCGAGGCTCCGCCGCTCCGGGATTGCGGGTCCAGACGGAGACGGGGGAGTTGCAGCGGCGCCAAGACACGGCGAAGGGGCTCAGCCACGCCGCCGGCAGGCTCCAGACAGAGGGGTCGCAGGCCCGCCACTTCCCGGCCGCCGGCCACTGGTCTCCCCACGGCGGTTCGACGCCGTGCTTGCCACGGTCGCTACTCGTTACCACGAGGCTAGGTACTTCTGCAATCAAATACTACTCTGGTTCTCTGTTCTGCTACTTCTGCAGAGAAACCGGTTAATTTCTACAGTATTGTCCCCAAATTTGGTTCTACTGCAGTTCTCAACAAGACTGTCCAAGCTCAAGGAGATTGCCTCAAGACTACCAGAGATCTGTGGATGAGCCAGGTTGGTGATGAATTGGACAGATTCATGTTTAAGAGGGCCTTTGACAAAGTTGAGGGTGATCTGCCGGTGGAAGTGCAGAAGAAGCTGGGTGTCATCAAGGCATCGGCTGAAGTGGCTGGGAAGCTGTGGTGTTTAGTTGTTCGATCGGAGAGCCCAGTGCTAATGTCTGAGCGTGGTTTACTGTCGTGCGTTGTTTGTTCAGGCTGTAGGCCTTTCTGTTGAACTTATGGACAGGTGTTACCCACCTGGGGCTGTAAAACTGAAATGTTTGTGGTCTTTGCTAATGCAATGACAGGGGCATGGCCCTATAATTCTAAAAAAAAAATTGGTTCTACTGCTGAAAACAACTATGAATATGTTGCAGTTCAGGGTTTATTAGTTCTATATACTAGTCTCCCGAGGTAACCAAGAAAATAGACCATGGAGTCTATGACAATGTATGCAAGTAACTAGCGTCATTGAAAAATATGTGGACTCACAAGTCACAACATCATAGGATAAAGTTCCAAATAAAAAATATCTTAAGAATCTGGTACATACCTTGTCTGAAATGAGGTCTGTTGATATAAATATCATCAATTCCTAATGCGTCATTCCATGTAATAAGAGTGGAAAAAACACATATGCTGACAAATTATCCATGTAACACTTAAGCAAAGATTTAACTATGACAAATTCCTGAAATCCGGGTAGAACAAAAGTCACCAATCGCCATGAACCTTTAACGAGCTTCGATTTCTGTGAAGCCCACATTGTTCAGGAAAGTACCTTCTTGTCGCTGCTGCTTCCAGATTCGACATCCCTACGTGCAAAACACATAGGTTGCGTTGGTATGGGGAGCTGTGTGGTTTTGTTCTCCAACATAGACACAAGCTGTGACATGAGTGGCCGACAGTCTGGATTGTCTTGAACACACAATAGTCCTATGTGGATGAATCTTGAAACTTCATCTAGGGGACAATTCTCCTTAACAGATGAGTCCACCAAATTTTCTGTTTTGCCATCCTTCCATAGGTTCCATGCCTGAACAGATAGAATTTTTCTCAGTGAGCTAACATATTTTCATTGAGTAGTTCTAGTACTAGATTCAGAGCATCTCCCATACTTACATAGACTATAAGATTAGGAAAACCGATGATAAGATGTGGTGAGCTGATTTTTAAGCCACTCACAATCTCTAATAGTAGAACACCAAAGCTGTAGGTGTCAGACTTGATGGAAAATGCACCTTCTAGTGCATATTCAGGTGACATGTAACCGCTGCCAATGATTTTATACCAATATAAGGTCTATGCAATATGAATAGATGCAGCCAAATAAATTCCATGCGGAGGATTTTATAGTCCAATAGTTACTTACTATGTCCCAACAACCCGATTAGTATTTGCTTGGTGTTGATCGCCACGAATATCCTAGCCATACCAAAATCTGATATTTTAGGGATCATTTCTTTATCTAACAAAATGTTGCTTGCTTTGAGATCTCTATGAATTATTGTTAGCCTTGAATCCCGATGGAGGTAAAGAATCCCTCTAGCTACCCCTTGAATTATCTTATGCCTTGCTGACCACTGAAGCATTTGTTTCCTTTCGAGTCTGAAATAAGAGAGTCAAATGAGGCATGTGCTGGACATATTATTTGTTTGGTTATAGAAGTTTTCATCGAGTATGAAAAGTTGGAAGTTAATTGTGCCAAAGATGAAGTAATCCAAGCTTTTGTTAGATAAATATTCGTATACCAACAACTTCTCATCTTCATGAATGCAACAACCAAGAAGCTTAACTAGGTTCCTGTGCTGCAGTTTTGCGATCAAGACTACTTCATTTCTGAATTCCTCCGTGCCTTGCCCAGAACCCTTACCTAGTCTCTTGATAGCTACTTCCTTGTCACCTTCCAAGACCCCCTACATGATTTCATCATTCAGAATCAGAAAATTGTTCTAGTCACTGTTATTATTAATGTAAAATAATTTAGCTAGTAACTTGTAAACTTTTCCAAAACCACCCTCTCCAAGCAAATTGGACTCGAGAAATTGCTGTTGCTTCGACAATGTCTTCGAAGTTAATATAAGGGAACTCTATAATTTTGTCCCCATCTTCATCTACAGACCATAAGTATTCTAGCATCTCTCTCTTTTGGATTTCCTTCTGTCGCCTTTTACCTGGTATCAAATGATTTTTTCTCAACAATAACACAACACTTTTCATTTGGAGAACAAGCCTCTTGTTCTTTGTACCTCGGTATTTATATATCCAGATAAGGGCTATGGTTGTGATTAGCAGCAGTAATGTAATAACCGGGGCAACAATCTTTACTAAATACAAATAGCTCTTGTTTTTAACTGCATGGAAATGTATGTATCATGTTAGAATTTATTGCATCAAACATCACTTGCGAAGAATGTAAGTATTTGCAGCACCTACCACTAAAACAGTGAAAACCTTCTAGCATCACTAATGAACATGTGATTTTAAGATATGAGAGGAAGCATTATATATGGTCATACACACATTACTGCTACAATCATGATCTTTGAATTTGGCATGTTTTTTTTAAAAAAAAAAGAGAGTGCTTTCCGAATATATATGGTTAGCAACATTAACACCAGCAGTGTAAGACATGAAACAGAGATGGTGTGTTGCTATGGTTCGAGGCCAGATTTGTTAAACTTTGAAATTCGTTTGGAGTGCTCATGGCACAACATAAAGATAGAAACAAAAACTGAAAAGCAATATGGTGGTCTAGGAAGTGCTCATACCAGAAGACCCTGTAAGCCGTAGATATAAGTTCTCAGGTGCAATGGTGGCCCTCCCCATGTCAATGAGAATCCCAGTCCAAAGCAAGCACCTCGACCTCGATGTGTCACCCAGGGTGCTAGCATTACTCAAGTAGGCATAGGAATATGCCAAGCACGAGCAATTTCTGCTGCACTCATCTTGGCATTGGTCGAAGCTTCTGTTCCTGATGTGCACAAACTTGTCGGGAATCTTCATTCCGGACAAGGTCGAGGAAACGGTCTTCTGTCCGCATTCCGAAGCTTCCTTTCTTCGGCATCCTCTTGAAGAGTTGAGAGTGTCTATAGGCTCGAACCCATCTACGCACTCGCACGCCGGGGCAACCCTAGTGTGGTCACAGGTAACCAAATGGGCCACATGAGGCATAGAGACCACAGGGCGGGCACCTCAAAAACAGACTTCCATAGCAACGAGTTGTTGTTCCGTTAGGAGCCTCATGTTGCCTGTGTAGTCAAGCAACATACGTGTGTAGGGTGAGCCCTCAGAGGCTGTATAAGTATAGTAGAATCCTTCTCCTGTGCTGAACACAGTTGGGGACAATGACATAGGTAGCATTGTTCTGGTCCGTGATGCCAGATACCGAGAGATCATTGGTAACAATAGCAGTGCGGAAGTACGGTGAAGTTCCATTCCGGATGAACAACCGAAGGTTGGAGTTAGGATCAATCTCTGGAGATGTCCCCGTAGATGGGTCATCAAGGCCTTTCCATGCAACAAGGCGCATGGCAACTTGTGCCTTATAGGAAAACAAGAACTCCATGGTTGGAAGGATGGTGTCGGTTGGGTGATCAAAGCTTCGCCATATAGTGTTTGCCCCGCTTTGAAGGACAAAGTTCCCTGTGTCAAGCGGTGTGGCGAAGGCCAGCGCCTCCCATGGTGACATTGCTTGTGGTTGCCCAATGAGTGTGCCCTTTCGAGTCGGACAACGAGAGCGTTAGATTGTTGGTGATGGCGAGCCTCGCTGATGAAGTGGTGATGGGGTTGTCACGGTTTGCGACCCACACCACGGTGAGCTTGGGGATGTTGTAGTACCAAATTCCAAGGTATAAATTCTTACTAGAGCTGGTTGGGGAGAAGAAACCAAGAGCGAAGACCTCGCCTTCAGAGACAAGTATGTTTCCATGACCAGTGGTTGTAATTGTGTTAGTTGGTTGTTGGATTCGGAGAGAGAACTCAAGATCAAGAACAGGAACACGAGGACAAATAGGTAGGCCACATCCATCAGCCCTTGTTCTTTGTAGTTTGCTTGTGAAGTGTGAAGAAGGCAGCATTTATATTACAAACTATACGGAGAGCAAACTAGACCACAAAAAATTGAATACGACTCTCAGGGGTGGTAGAGTCGTGGACCACAAAGTGGAGTGCAGACCAAAGCCTCGTTTCGTCTCCAGTGAAAGTGATTGGTACATAAAACCATCTTGATGTGATGTAGGGTTCTTTGGCTAACAAGGATTTCTTTGGAACATATGAATTTCAGAGGCATCGTACATGAATTTTATAGGAATTAATTTAAAACACCGAAACCGGCGAAAAATCCCGCATTTCAAAGGGGCCTTACATTTTTAACTTCTCATATATACTACATTCGGGGTTTCTTTGGAACACAAGACTTTTGCAGAAATTGTACATAAATTTCTTAGGAACCAATTTTATTTCACATGAAAAATACAAGGATTCGGAAAATATTTCTTAGGAGTTTTCTCGCTGATGTGTGCCTCCGGTTATGATGAGGACTAAATTATTTAAGCATAATGAGGACTACATTCGCGAGCAATATTGTCCACTGACCTTGAAGACTGAGTTCCTGGATATTTTTTTTTTAGTGGAGAGGTCACCTCACTAGAAAGCGAAGTTTGAAATGGTGGCCATACCACCGAGAGCACAATATGTTGTAGAGTTGACATTTGACGAAGGGTGAGAAGACTACTGCACTGAACTTGCCCTGTCGTAGTTTGCGGGCAGTAAAACGATGTGCCGGTAGTTTTCTTTGTGGTTTGGATCTCGACCCCTGTGGCGTCCGTTACTTCGACCTCCGTCCGGTGGATTGCTTCGAGCTTGAAATTGATATTTAGCGTAACGTAGTCGTCCCTCCGTTTTAGAAGAGATGATATTACAGGATGTATGTCGGTCAAACTTTCTCGACTTTAACTAAGTCTTTTGAAAATTCATGCAACATTTATATCTTCCAACAAGTTTATTTTAAAAATATATTCAATGATCTATCTAATAATATTAGTTATGTATTATGAATATTAATATTAATATTTTTTAATATATAATTTGTCAAAGTTAACAAAGTTTAACTTTTCGGAAAACAAGAATATATCTATTTTGGGACGGAGGGAGTATATTGTAGACCACACGCCCACACCATATAGTGCCTTAGCATTTTTTTGATTTGTGAGGTGACGAGAGATGGAATATGCAAAGGTTCACATTTTTAGGTATTTGGTTAAGAGATAACGAGACAGCTAAGGATAGAATTAATCATCCACTATAGAGAACATACGGTCAGACAACAATAGAGAATATACTAGGAATATTCTTAAAAATGGGCCATCCCTCCCGAAAACGAGGGGACATGCTCGTCCCTCGTCTACATTGTTTCCTCCCATCTTTCTCGTTCTTCCTTCATTGCTCCCCACTTTTTCTACTTGCTTTGTCGCGAGCACAGGTTGCGTGAGAACCAGCTCGAGCGGGAGCGGCGAGGACCCGCTCAAACCATGGGCGGATAATGAGACGTGGACTCGCGCTTGGGCAACCAGGGTAGATGGTGATCGGCGGACACGACTGCAAGCGAGCGAACAACCTCTGATGACAGAAGATGAGCTCGAGCGGTCACGTCTACCGACGAGACGCACGACTCGATGGCGAGAGAGTGAGGTCAAGGGTCCATGCTACTGCGGGAGCTTAGACGGCGGTCGCAAGGAAGGAGAGCTTAGGCACAACCCGATTAGGTGGAGGTCGAGCTCGGTGGTTCTTGTGCTGGGGTGAGCAGGGCGCACGCATCGGAGGCGGACATGCCAAGCTGGAGTGACAAAGAAGTCAAGGTGTGATAAAAAGAATCACCAATTGGATTAGTGGGACCAGTGTAACGTCCTGCCTCTTCAAGGCCGGGTTTGTTTACATCGGTCAGCTTATCTAAGACATAGACTGTCCCCAAAGACTAACACTAGTTTTTTCTACGCACTTTAACCTCAATCATGCGCACCCGAAAGAACTTCGGGTCGGTTACCCATCCGAAATTGCTCTAGGCCAAGTACGCTTAGCTTTAGAGTTCTTAGGAAGATGGGTTTTTGGAAAAAAAAGTTACAACTTATTAGTATGAGTATCCTATTAATCCAATTAACCCCTAGCCTAGGATGTTACAACCCTTTTAAGGTGTACAACGGACATCTTTTTTTTTTTTTTTTTTTACAACAAACGGACATGATGGTTATCCCCTCACAACCAAGCACTAGAACACGGAGACCTCCTACCCAAAAGAAGAAGAAGTGGAATAATCATCCTATTCCACATTGTCCTCAAAACCATTAGCGTTTGTTGATTTTCCAGTGATGAGTGGAGTGGTAAGTCATGGTCTTGTCTTGGAAGATATATTTGTAAATCTTTTCAAGGTTTTACATGGCAAATTCACTAGAGAAAGAAAAACGATGACATTTAGGGGCCTTTTCATTTCTGAAATTAGGAGGTTTGGCCACGTTGCTGGCCTTCCTTTTTCAGTTAAAAACCTTTACTGTTATTATGATTTCTCAATTTAAAATTTAAATCAAGAGATTCTTAAGGTACGTTGAGTAAGCGTGCACCTTTCACTTCTCTAGATTGTCCAAACTGGGATTGCCAATGTCTATGCTATGTTTTGAAAAATAATTGAGTCTAATGGTTAACAAAGGAAAGAAAAACATCCATAAACTACTTAAATTTCATTTTTTTATCCTATGCTAAACCTAATTTATATTTATAGAAGAGAGCATTAACATATTCACCGCTCAAAAAAAGTATACTATGAAATTATATTTCGTAATTAATCTAATAGTACTTATGTTCTTCTAGTTTATGGTAGTTTTACTTAGAACAAATACGAAGCTACTTACTCCCTTTGGACGGTAGGAGTTTAGTGTACTCGTAATTCGGAGCATTTTGATCTTTTCTTCTAGACTAGCGTACGTTTTAAACAATCTTTGGGCATACTTGAATCGCTTAATAAAGATTACAAAAGTCCGGATTCCAAAAATTGATAGTAGAATTTGGATTCCGGATAAAAATAACGACTCATGGTTGGAATCTTGTTAGTACTAGAGATTCTAGCTAGTTGGTTGGATGTATTATAAAAAATCTCCCCTTAGATCTACATGTTTGAATCTTATTCTCGTTCTTCTATCTCACTAATTTAGTTGGAGATTTAAACGTGCCCTAAGTTCAAAAAAAAAAGATTTAAACGTGCCCTATTTCAACATGTTGTCAAAATAAAATCTAATTTCCTAAAAAAAAATCTAATTTGACATGCGACAATAGTTCTCATTGGAGTGAGAGGGGAGAATGTAGGATGGATTGCAAAGTTTGCCTTGCCGCATGAAAATAAAAATCGGAAGGCATGGTCTGCATGGGTTGCAAAGTTTTCAGACATTGATGGAAAAAAAATCCATGTACAGTCAACATCTAGCGGCCTTCTACCTCCGTGAAGCTCATGACATTTCAAGGACAATACGCTATTGTTGCCAACTCTTGTAGGTTCAGCATGCCTACGTATAAAATACACTGCTTGCATTGGTATTGGGCGGTGGTCGTACGTACAGTACAGGTCTCGCTTTGCGGTTGTGCCGTGTCAATGCAAAGAACTCGATCTGGAATGATTTTCATCAGCCTTGGACAACATGATGAACCTATTCCTAGCTAACAACATAGCAATTGGAATCAATCGGTGATCGTTTGCTGAACAGTTCTATCTCTGCTCCTCAGTCAATGTACATCTGAAATAGTGCAGGGCAATAAAATTAAGCATCAAACTTAACTCAAATATCTCCTGGCCGTATACCACACGTACCTACATACATGCTCCCTCCTCGTCCATGCATGGCAGCTCGATCGTTAGCTCCCTCGTCCACGCGTCTTAGCTTCCTGATGGCCCGGATCTACGTCGCCATTCAGTTGCGGCAGGACCAGGTTTTGTGAGGAAAGGATCTGCCACCCGCGTGATTAGGAATGGGACAAAGGATCCAAAGTAAGGCAAGCTGTTACTGCCACTGATTAGGGAGGCCATGCATCGATTAGGGTCCACCTACAGACGCCCTGAGAGACGGTGTCATGGGACCCATGGGACCGTGCGAGCGGGGCAACGGGATCCTATATATCTATATCCACGGAGGAGGATCTCCCCGAAATACTCCAGATCCCATTCTCCCTCTGGCGGCCAACTAACTGACCGCGTCCTCCTCCTCTCCCTCTCCTCCCTTGGCGGCGTGTCGTCGTCCATCGGAGATCGAGATGGCGCCGCCGTCGAGCATGTCGACTGAGAAGGAGAAGGCCATCGACGACTGGCTGCCCATCACCTCGTCCAGGAACGCCAAATGGTGGTACTCGGCCTTCCACAACGTCACGGCCATGGTCGGCGCTGGCGTGCTCAGCCTGCCCTATGCAATGTCCGAGCTCGGATGGTATGCATGATTTCGTCTTGTGTATACGTACCTACGTGACGTCGTACATTCATCTCAAAAAGACTAGAGATTTATTTGCCGTCTTGCATTGTGATTTGATTAATTGATTGATGCCTTGATTGATGGATCTGCACGTACGAATGAATTGAACAGGGGTCCCGGCGTGGTTGCCATGCTCCTGTCCTGGGTGATCACCCTGTACACGCTGTGGCAGATGGTTGAGATGCACGAGTGCGTCCCGGGGAAGCGCTTCGACCGCTACCACGAGCTGGGCCAGCACGCGTTCGGCGACAAGCTGGGCCTCTGGATCGTCGTCCCGCAGCAGCTCATCGTCGAGGTCGGCGTCTGCATCGTGTACATGGTCACCGGCGGCAAGTCGTTCGAGAAGTGCTACACCGTCGCCTGCGGCCCGGACTGCAAGCCCCTCCGCACCAGCTCCTGGATCATGATCTTCGCCTCCATCCACCTACTCCTCTCGCAGCTCCCCAACTTCAACTCTATAACACTCGTCTCCCTCGCCGCCGCCGTCATGTCGCTCAGGTTCAGTTCTGATCGATCATCTGCTATCTGTCGATCTGTGTCATCGTTAATAGTTACTTGGATCGGATCATGATCAATTGACTGATTATATGCATGAACAATGCAATGCAATGCAGCTACTCGACGATTGCATGGGCGGCGTCGGCGCATAAGGGGCGGCACGCGGACGTGGATTACAGCAAGAAGGCGTCGACGGCGACGGGGCAGACGTTCAACTTCCTGAGCGCGCTGGGGGACGTGGCGTTCGCCTACGCGGGCCACAACGTGGTGCTGGAGATCCAGGCCACCATCCCGTCCACGCCCGACAAGCCGTCCAAGAAGCCCATGTGGCAGGGCGTCGTCCTCGCCTACATCGTCGTCGCCATCTGCTACCTCCCCGTCGCGTTCGTCGGCTACTACGTCTTCGGCAACGCTGTCGACGACAACATCCTCATCACCCTCGAGAAGCCACGCTGGCTCATCGCCGCTGCCAACATCTTCGTCGTCGTCCACGTCATCGGCAGCTACCAGGTCACAAAAATCTCACGCGCACGTGTTATTGCATTGGTTACAGCAGCTATCTGCCTTATTTCCTTGTGATCGATCGATGACACAACATACATAACAGATCTACGCCATGCCCGTGTTTGACATGCTTGAGACGTTCCTGGTGAAGAAACTCCGGTTCACGCCAGGCCTGCCTCTCCGTTTGATAGCGCGCTCACTCTATGTTGGTAAGTACTTATACATTCAACGCATTTAACTGATCTGATCTGATTACATGCATGGCAACGTGATCCTGTGTAAACTAGGCATCCCATGCAAACTTGTAAACCAATGACTCTGGATCGCGAATGTTGATCCAATGCATAGTGTATAGTGTCTACGAAAAACCTATTAATTGGCGTATTATGTTCATCATTTATTTGTTGCTCCAATGCATCTTCTGTCGTACATGCAGTGTTCACAGCTCTGCTTGGCATCGCCGTTCCCTTCTTCGGGGGTTGCTAGGGTTCTTTGGTGGCTTTGCATTTGCGCCGACAACCTACTATGTGAGAGATCCTTACAATTTTCTCTGTTTCTTTCAACCCATTCTAAGCACTTCATGTTCTTGATGTACTTGCTAACTTTGACTGAACTGCTCGACCTGCAGCTTCCCTGCATTCTGTGGCTGAAGATTAAGAAGCCAAGGAAGTTTAGCCTCTTTGGTTCATCAACTGGGTGAGTCACCATTTCATTATTTTTTCTTTGTTTCACCGCCTATAGATAGAATGTAGATGGTGCATTATTATTTATGCCATTTGCAATTTGGTAAGCCGTTGATGTGTGAATAAATGGGATGCCTTTGACATGACCTGCAGTTTTGCATCATAGTTGGTGTGCTCCTGACGGTGTTTGCACCCATTGGTGGCCTCCGATCGATCATCGTCAACGCCTCCACCTACAAGTTCTTCTCGTGATCGATTATTCTCCATTCGTCGCCCAAGACATTATAGTTAGCTAGCTAGCTAGATAAACATGAGCAAGTATCTAGGTTTAAATTTAAATCTTATCTGTGTCGTCAAAAAGGCTAGGTTATATATGCCATACGATGTGTGTTTGTGATGGATGATGGATGGTGATTAATTTTGCCTTGATCATTTTCTAGATTCCACTTAGGTGATATTGTTAATTTGCCTGTTTCAGCTTATAATCAGACCCTATAAATTTATTTATTGTGAACATGTCCGCTGACGTGTTTTTCATTAAGATGAGAAATACCCTGAAAAATAAATTCATCATTGTTAACTAACAATGCGCTCGCATTGCACGGCTGAGATAGTGATAGATGACGAGCTAGCCTCAAATCGTACAGTGCATGCATCCAAGACTGACAATATGGACACGAGAAAACTGAAACTCATGAATCAATGTATCCCGTGGTATGAATCGGATCACAGTGTGTGCACAAATCACGTCATGCCAGGCAAATGTTTTTGTTTCCGTTGCTGCAGTAAATAGCAGGGGCCTCGTCAATTTTCAATTTCGTACGTCGGTTTGATTGATCCGAATGCAATCCACCAAGAAACAGGGGTGGGTTGTTGGCCTGGCTTCGAAACAGCCAAAAGGAGCAGACCTGTGTGCCAACTGCACAAACTATAGGGTGAAGCTGCGGAGCGTATTTGTCAAATTTTCTTTTAGCTTTTTTTAAAAATATTTTTAAAAAAGACAAACAACCAATTTCAAAACCACTTGAAGTCAGGGCAAGATGAGTTTTTCGAACAAAGGAATAGACTCTTATTTCTTACCTATCCGCTCGGCTGCGATCCACTAGTCCTTTATTCCCCAATGTTGCCGTCTCTTACCCTGTCGCGCGACTTCGATCGAACAGCACAACACATTTCCTTACCGATTTGGCCCACCTCCCTGTGACGATGGCCTCGATTTGTATTGCTCGAACGCCAAGTGCAATTTGTGGTCGGAGAAGGACCCACCGCGCCGCGAGGAAAACGAAGCACCCCGGACATCCGCAAGGCGGCGGAGGCCGCCGTGCAGGCCATGAAGCCTGAACTGTCCGTCGTTGAGCCCCGAAGTGAGCCGCTTGACCATGGTGCGTCGAATGGGGGAGTACCTCCCTGGTGGTGGTTTTATCTCCAAGACCGACAAAGCCCTCTCAATCGTCCTCTGCCTACCCACGACCGTCCGGCTGCATTCACACCACATCGAGCAGGTGCTACCTGGTCTACAACACCTCCACCAACTCCCTCTCCGCGGTCCCCTGTCCCATCTTCACCCCTACTTCAGTAGCCTTGGGTGTGCAGCTGCCATCCTCAGCCGCGGGGAGGGCACATACGTGCTAAGCGAGAGATCGGCACCGGGTCCAATGAGTCCGACGACAAGGGCGTGCTCTACCCAGGGTAGTGCACCAGCCCGGATCAAAGGCCAAAGCCAATGGGAATGCAGAGTCGGTGTGCCTCCGCCTCCCTCGGTCTTCGATCCCGACTTCACGCATCGATGGCGTTTTCGTATGCGTGCTCTTCGTTTGCTGGGTCGATCTCTCCTTCAAGGCGTCCCGGTCTGATCTGTTGAAGGCGTCAACAGAGGAGGAGCCCGAGATCACATTCTTTCCACTGCGATGGTTATTCGTTTGATGTCGACCAGGAAACCCTTGCCGCGCCGTGCGTTCCGTACCATGAACTGTGTCAATGGGGTTATTAAGTTTGTTGCCTTGGTTGGCTATTACGAGAACAATTATAGCAGTGACAACCTTATCCGAGGAAAATTTGGACTCTCGCCCTCGACCTCAAGGAGTGGACTAGAGTGTGATCCAATGTGGGCCGAATCTCTGGGCAAGCAAGAGCTTTGTGAAAAGAACTTGCCAAAGATCCCACCAATGTTCCCTGTCCTCAGCACTGATGAAGATGAAATTGTCTATCTCAGTCTGAAAGAGATAGAACACAAGACCGCCATTGATGACTATGGTCAATTCGAGAGCGTGCGGTGTGACCAAAGTTCATCGTTCTTCGCGTTGACGTGATACTGAACAAGGTCCTTCAATGCACAAAATACACTCAAGGCACTCTTATAACATCGTATTTGGCCTACTCACCGCTCGAATTCTCTTCATACTTAAACGCTCGGAAGGACCATGAGGTAAGTGTCGTGGTCATTGTGCAATGAAGAAAGCCGAGGCAGCGAGGGAGGAAGAGCAAGCCGGATGCTGACGAATCCGACAACAGGCAAAGAGTGCGTTGTTCTTCGGGAAGGTGGGGGTGAGGCGCGAAGATGATTACTTGCTGGTGACCTTGTTAAGCTCCGGTTGAGTCGTTAGATGTCAATTGTCTTAGCTGTGGGCCCGAGTGGTCAGGTGTGCGTGTGTATGCGCTGCATATAAGGCGCTGTGGTATGCAATAAAGAACTGAAACTTCCCCCTATTTGCTCTTCACGTCTGAACTCTGTTCTTCCAATCCCAATCCCTGCTGTTCTTCTACCCTGAATTCGAATCATTCCTTGCGGATCGTGACAGTAAGCACCCTCCCCTTCCTCCCCGGGTCCCCTTTTGTGTCTTCAGTTCTTCACTATGGCAGCAGTATAAAATTGTGAGCTATAATCAATGAATACAGCAAGGTACATGCATGCTGAATTTTCAGCAATTAGTTTCTGAACGTTGGATGGTATGAGGTCTAATTTTTTTTTAAGTGTTAGCGTGTACAAATCTATTTTTTTTTTTTGGAATAATCACAAATCTAAGTTCAAACGTTCACAAGTGAAGTCCTAATGCATTGTGGATTTATTTCACAAAGATAAAGTAGCTTTGGCACGTTCAGCCATTTACTATTTCGAATTAACTATTTAAGTCAATGCCCATTGGAATTTGACTAGCTATATACTCCGTATATAACTCTAGTGTTCATTGTATTGAAAACCGCAATGATTTGGGCAGTGCGGACTATTTATCAGGAATATTGTTTTGTATCGTTGTCCTTGTTGCTTCTGCTCATGGCATCTTTACTTTCCACCTCCAAATTGTTCATACTTCTTTTTTTAACATAAATTGTTCATACTTCTGATGACACTACTTCTACACAAATAGCCAGTTATGAACTTATATGATGATTGACATTTGACAAACATGTCAGTTTGTTTAGGGAGAACGAAGCAAGCATGGCAGGAACAAGCAGGAAGCATTGATGGGATTCCAGCTAAGGTTTTGCCAGATTTTTTATTAGATGAAGAAAAAGAACAAATTTACAAACGGGACGACGGAGAAGGAGAAAAAAAAACTTGGCTGCAGGAGGGGGAAGATAAACAATGTGAGGAGGAGAAAAAAAACAGAGTGCTAGCTCACACAATTGACATATAGGCAAATCCAAAAAAAGAAAAAAAGGTCCAACCACTAAAATTTATATAGCTAGCTAAAATTTTAATGCTAATCTTTAGTCGGCTAAAAGTTCTCCCAAGTAAACCTTAGCTATATCGTTTGGATCCCATTTTTGGACCCTTTTCTCGGCGCTGTGACCTATGACGCCGACGTAAAACGTCTCGATGCCATAGGCTATAGCGCTGATGTAGGAGGTTCAGAATGACATGGCTGGAAACGTGGGCGCTGATGTGTCTAGAGGTCGGTGCCGAGCTTGGTGCCATGATCTATGGCACCTAGCTGTGAATTCAACCATAACCACAAATTAGCATGACGTGGACATCTTAAAATGTTACATGACATGGTAATGTCAAATTTGGTTGTACTTTTAATACGAGATACTATGAGATGCATTTTTACCCTCAGTATGACTTTTTACCATGGCAAGGAAAATTAAATTTTATAGCGACTAGGATGACTTATCTAAAATTTTTATACACCCATCTCAAGGTAAAATTAGGGCGTACAAGTCATGTTATTTTAGAGCTTAATAAGTTTTAGAGCTTGATGCCATAATTCATGGCGCCGAGGTCGACACCGCGAATTGTGGCACTGTGCTCTGGCCACGTCAACCACATAATCCTTGGCATACTACCTTAGCGCCATGACCTATGGCACCTATGGCACCGAGACATGTTACTTCAGTTCCGTAGGTCACGATGCCGAAAAAGGGTGTAAAGATGGATTTTTGAGCCTACGAGTGTAATGAATTTTTGACAAAAAGGGCTAAAATGAAAGAAAAAAAGGTCACCCTAGTAACGAGAAAGATAAATCTGCTTTTGCAATAGTTTGAGAGAGTCGATTTTTTTTGAGGGAACTGGAGGGCAAAACAGCGAGAAAAGAAGCTAAACTAAAGTTACAGAAGGGGGTTTAAGAAACAAAGAAGGAGACAAAGAAAATAAACCAGCACAAGCAAATTACATAATGTTTTGGATCCATAAGTCAAAATGAAGCTGCTAGTCTTGTCTTTACCCTCAGGAAAAGAATTTTCAGTTCAGTTTAAACTTTTTCCTTTACCGCTTCAATCGATGGCTGAAGTCCTTGGAAAATGAGATCATTGCGAGCACCAAATTGCCCAGCACATGAGGATGGCCACTATCATGAAGAACTCCGGTTTGCCTGTGCTTTAATCTGATCGATGGCTTCTCAAATATTATTATGGTGCTGCATGTCAATGCCAATAGCAGCCCAACACTGGATGGAGAATTTGTGAACCTTTGCAGCAGAGAATTTACCAGAGGTAATTGCCCACTCATCATGTTGCTCAGAGAGCTGAAGGTCATGTTTGACAGTTTCAAGATTCTGGAATTAAGGAAAGCTTCAACAGATAAGGGCAGGTTGAAGAGCTGAATAGGGTTGAGGTGCACTTTCCAAGTGTAGACATAGATGTTCTTGTTTTATGCAAAGGAAAACAATTCAGGAACTGAACTTTGCTGATGGTATGGTTTCCAACAATCATGCCAAAGAAGACAGGATTGCCCATCCTTGATTTGAAATTGAGAGGCCATTTTCCTTTATAATTCTCTAATAAGTTTAGAACATCTCTTCACCAGGAGCCTTTTCTAGTGTGATTAGGAAGCTTACCATTCTGGTAGTGCTTTCCAGATCAGAGAGAGTCAATTATACCATGAGTAATTGAAAACCACCATTAAAAAAAGATAATAGAGCCCTTTTTGACAAAAAAATGGTCTAAATATTTTAAGGCAACAATAAATCATATATTTGTTGTCAACAAGTTGGGTACAATTTTTTATTGTTAACTAAAGCACATTTAACATCAACTAATACAAGCACTAACCACTAAGTAAAAGCTGGAGACAGCGTAAATCACACATAACCATCCATCAATGGTTGACCTGCTTCCTGCTTGTTCCTTCCATGCTTGCTAGCTTCTCGCTCTCCCTACGACAAACAAACAGGCATGTCTGTCAAACGTTACTGTATAACTGACTATTTGTGTCGAAGTGTCATCAAAACTTCAGAAGTATGAACGACGATTTGGAGGTGCCAAGTAAAGATGCCGTGAACAACAAGGTTGACAAATAGTTGATACCCAAATCAATGTGGTTTTCAAGACAATGAATAACCAAGTTAGTAGATCTCAATGGCAAGTTTCACCGCACACTTTTTCCAAAACGTGAAACTTTGATATAAAAAAACGACTCTATCTCTCAATGCATAGTTTCATTGCACAGTTTCACATACTATTTTAAAACAGATGAGTCCGTTGTCTCTCTCTCCTCTCTTCCACCAATATCCTTTTTCCATGCATGTGGATGAAATGAAATAACACTCTCAATGGGAATTTCACACACTTTCCAATATTTTGGAAACACAGCTATATAGTTTCACCATGGTGAAATGAATTCCTTCTCTCTCCTCCCAATTTCACGCAATTCGCAAATACTGACATACGACAGCTCATTTAATGCGTACGACACTCCCGTAAACCTCCATTGAGACCGGCCTCTGAGACAGTCAAAGCCCAATGGGCATGGAATTGAAATAGTTAATTCAGACACCAAATGGCTACATATGTCAAAGCAGTACAGTACCTTACGATAACATAATAACTCCACACTGCAGTAGGATTTCACTTGTACTAGTATATAAACTTACAGTTGTACAATGCATGCTAACACTTGTAAAAAAAAAAGTTCGTACCAACCAATGTTCAGAAACTAATTACTGAGGTTCAGCATTCCACACTGCAGTAAGATTTCACTTGTAGTTTGAACTTACACTTGTACATCCCAACACTCATAAAAAGACAAAAGTTCATACCATCCAAAGTTCAGAAACTAGATAATTACGTACTGATGAAGTTCAGCAGGTACCTTGCTACTATATTCGTTAATATTAATTCACTGAATTTATTTTATGCTGCTACTGCTAGAGTAAAAAAAGGGATATGGATCAAAAAAGTTAAGCAGGCCCGAGGGGGTGGTGGTTGTTTACCTCATGGTCGTGTAGGTATGCAGTGAAGTCAGTAGCAAGCAGAGTAGGCCAGTGCAATGTTACAAGAGTGCCTTGAGTGTATTTTTGTGCAGTCAAGGACCTTGTTCTGTACCACGTCGACGCGAAGAACGTGATGGGCCTTTTTCACAAGTTCCACGCCCTCAAACTGCCCATAGAAGTCATAGACATTCTTGCGTTTGATCATTTTTAGATCGAGATAGACAATTTCATCTTCATCAAAGCTGAGAACAGGGAACATTGGTGCAATCTTGGTAAGTTTCTTTCACAAAAGCTCGTGCTTTCGCAGAGATCTTGAACTACCATCAGATCACACTCAGTCCACTCCTTGAGGTCAGACGAGAGAGTCCAGCTTCTCAGCACTATGTCCTTGCTGGCAAAGTTGTTCTTCATACATTCCAACCAAGGCAACAAACTTGACAACCCCATCGACACAGCTCATGGTTGCTCTGGCCGCGTCGGAGTTTCCCGCCGACATCAATCCGCAGCCATCAGGCAACGGAACCAATGTGAACTCAGGCTCTGATCAGCTGCCTTGATCGAGGATTGCAGACCATGGCCTTTGAGGAGATCGACCCGGCAGATGGAAGAGTCACGTACGAAAACGCTGCGTGTCGATGAAGAAGGGGAGATCCATGACCTGCGAAGGGAGGCGCACGGACTGCGGTCCCATTGGCGGCTTTGTTGGCCTGCTTGTTCATCCGGGCCGGCACTGCCACAGGTAGCACGCCATGGCGACGCGCGGGAACCCGAGGTGCCGATCTTTGCTACCACGGTACGCGCCCGTCCGCGGCCGAGGATGGGTTCCACGCCCGGGAGATTACGAAGTCGTCTGAAGACGGGATCTCGGGGACACCACGGAGAGGAGCGGTGGACGCGCGTCGTAGACCGAGGTAGCACCCGCCGCCCGCGGAGCGAGTGAATCCCGGACAGTGCGGCCGGCGAGGAGGACGACGAGGGCTTTGTCGGTCTTGGAGATAAGACCATCGCCGGAGGTACTCCTCTCGTCTTGCCGCACCATGGTCCAGGCGGCTCGCTTCAGGAGCTCGAAGACGGACAGTTCAGGCCTCATGGCCTGCAGGGCGGCCTCCGTCGCCTTGCGGGTGCCTGCTGCTTCGTTCGCTCGCGACGACGTCGGTGATGGGTCCTTCTCGACCACGAATTGCACGTCGCGTTCGGAGCAAGACAAATCGAGGGGCCATCGTCGCAGGAGTTGTAGGGCTATGTCGACCAAGGACAAGGGAGGAAATCTGGATTGCACGGCAAGGGACATCGACAGCTAAAACTAGGCAAATAAACCCCGGTGGATATGCGATGCGAACAAGTAAGCGGGACTTTCGGACGAACTGGTCGAAAGGGCTCTAGATGATCTCCAAATCGGATTAAACTAGTACTTCTGGGCCGGCCCATAACAAGGGCAGCTTCAATTGGTGGCCTGGGTCGGCCCGAAACTCCCACGCTCGAGCATTTAAGGCTCCGCCGCCAATGCTCCATCGAAACAAGGAAAATGCCCATCGCCGTAGTCGATCCATGCCGGCGTGTTCTTGCCATGGATCCCCGCGGTTTTCCAGGTGCGTCCTCCTCTCCCTCCTTCTCTCCTGCTTTTTTCAATAGCGATCCACCCTAGCGATCTCAGTTTAGGGCAAGATCGATCTATTATATTTCCAAATCGCATTAGGCCTTGGCTAAATTGATGGAAAGGACATGGACGCATGGTTAATTTATTGGAACCTGGTAGAAGGATCGGATCCAGAACAAATATAACGAAAATTATGTGTATCTAAAGTTCCATCCTGATTTTTACGATCCGATGAACTTCTATCTTGCATGGTCGCTTTGACGGAGGGAGTAACTGATTCTTACGATCCGACGAACCTCAGTCTGTTTAGCACAGTCGATTCGACGGAGAGAGTATCATCAGATTTATTTGTTAAATTTTTTGTTGATCCTCTGATCTTCGGCGTTCAGAGAGGGTGATTTATTTGTTTTGTTTGCTGGTTCTTTGTTGTTCAGAGTTTGGAGGAAAGTTGCAACTAAATTGCTGATGATCTAATCGCCTAGAAGATCCTGGACATTTAGAAAACATCGTACAAATAACGTGTGTATATCCGTGAACCCGCTTTTGTCACACCTTGCACTAAAATTTTGACAAAGAGGTCAGTATAACATTATGAATTCTGCATATTTACGGAATATTAAGAAATGACATTGAAATAAAGATAAGGACAAACACTCTTTCTTACTCTTGGCAGGAAGAGTACTCAATGGTCCATTTACTCGGGTGGCAGGTTCATGCCACCTAATTAGTTATACATCTCCATTTTCACCTTTAGAGTTCATAGTAGATAATTGGTCGTTGTGTGTGATGTGCTATCCGATGGCCTATGCTGCATCAGCATTTGCTACCAGGGGATAGGGGAGTGTGTTCTGTAGAACAAAGAAATGCTTCGATCGAATTTACGTTTGAAATGCTGCCTGTCTAATATCACAATTTTGAATTTTCTGACAACTGTCCATTTTTTCTTGTTTTCATGTTTTTTTAGCATGTTTTTTTCTTTGTTCTTATCAACAATTTTTCTTTCTCCTTCCAGGACGCAATACAAAACAAAAAAGGATGGAACCTGAGGAGGAGCTTTCTAATTCTACGGCCAAGATAACTGATGATCTAGTAGTGGAAATACTGTCCCGGTTGCCATTCAAATCCTTTTGCCGTTTTAAATACGTATGCAAATCTGGCTTGCTTTCTCATCAGATCCTCACTACTCCCAGAAGCTGCCCAAAGTTCCAACTGGTTTTTTCTACCAAGATATTGACAACCCTGCTTTCCAGTTTGTCAGTCTGTCCAAAAATGATGAAGGCATTGATAGAACTCTAGTTTCTTGCCACATTATGAACAACTGAAGTTTCTTGACTGTTGCAATGGCCTAGTCCTTTGTGAGTACAAGAGCAGCCATACTTCTCAGACATTTTCCGCTTCATTGTGTGTAACCCGGCAACACGAGTGGAGGTACTTCCTGATACTCAACGAAAGTCAGACAAGTTATATAAAAAAATGTTGTGCTTCGATCCATCACGGTCACTGCAGTTTTGTGTCTTCCTCTTTCATGAGGAACGTGTCCCTGGCAATTCTTTGCTTGAAGGTACCAGGAAGGTTGAGATGTTTTTGTCTCGCAACTTCATGTGGCATGTGTATTCTGATTTGTGGGATCCTGAGTATTTTCGTACCATGGTTTATTGCACACCGCACCTGTTCCTTGATGGATTCTTGTTTGCCCATTCAGATCGTGATGTTTTGGTGCTAGAGGAACTGAAGGCAGAGAACATTGATGTACTCCCTGCTAATTGGACAATTGAGTTCCCAGGTCACAGGGATGACTGTATTGGGTATGAGTGCATTTGCACTTGCAGAGGTTGCCTTGGTCAATCTTCAGGAGTCATACACTATGCAATGGCAGAGGAGGATGGCTGCAGAGTTCTCATATGGAGTTATGATACTAGTAATCGTTATGAATGGACTGTTGAGCATAGTCTTAGTATGAGAGATGCATTTGGAAGGGATGACTTTGTTCACTATGAGGATGGTTGGTTTTGGACTTGCAATTATGAAGTTATCGATTTTGACCTGGAAAGGGATGTTCTTTTCCTCGTTGATGGAAAGACAAAGAAGCTTCTTTCGTATGGTATCAGCACCGGTAAGCTTAATGAGATTAAAGATAGCTCTTTCTGGAATATTTACTACGTTGCCTGCTACTTAAAGATTCCTGACCTAACCTTACCAAATACATGAGTGTCATCTTTCATTTTTAGCTGTGAGGGTCATTGGCAGGAAGCCATGATCACTTGTTTTGCACGTTATTATTCTGAAAATGGAGAAACTTCATCTGTGTGTTCTTTCTTTTGAGATGCTATATAGTTGTTATTGTATGTTACTTTTGTAATAATAACCTGGGAGGCTATATGACATGAAAAAACCTTCTCCAGGTTTTAGTTCATGGTATGCGGAAGTTATTCGTTGCTCAATGTTTTGGCATCAGAAAAAATGACATTCAATGCAGAGGTCGGTTCGCTAATTTGGGACAATTGTTCAATGACATAGATAACATGTCTTTTTTTTGTTTGTTTTATCGAATAACATGTGCCTTGCTATTTCTACGGGCGCCATTGTTTTTGGTGCACATGTTTCTTACCTCAATGTAGAGTCAGCCTCCTCTTTCTCACCTCTTCTCACAGCCTCAAGTTGACGATACACGCCTTGCTACTACATGGGATTATACTCTGTCGGCTTGTCACTGATTCTACTCATAATGGTCAACGACGGGTTAATGCTGAAACACCTATGTCAGAGCCTATGTCAGTTTAACAGTTTTCCTCTGAACTTTGGGATTTCTTAGTCTACAGCGATAGCAAAACAATAGGGATCTCGTACGAAATATAGCAAAGCAATAGGAACCCTGTTTTTGTAAGAAGCGGTGAAGCAGGCCCCTATTTGCCAAAGTGTGAAATGCAAGGAAAAGGAAGATATTTACTTAAGCAATCTTGCAGTCTTATTTTAGCTATTCGACCTTAGAACAACTCCAAGAGTTCCTAAAAATATAACTCCTAAAACTATGTATTGGGGGCTCTCTCAAACCATTGTTTTCTAAAAAACTAGTAGCATAGCAACTCCCCGAATAGGTTGCACCCAAAAAATATAAACATGCCACATATCGTCAACTCATGGTCAATTAGTTGGATGAGAACCATCCTATAAATAGAATTGGATTATGAGTTTTCCCATCCGGCCACAACCAATATTAGAGCATCTCTAAGAGTTTAGCCAAAAAGGTTAGCTAAATTTAATGATTTAGCTACTCTCCAAAATAGATTTGATAAGAAATTGATAGACTACTCCAAGCGACTCTCTTGGATGGCTAGTGAATTGGCTATCCAAAAGTAGGGCGAAAAGAAGTGGAATAGAGAGCTTCTAAATTTAGAGTGTCATTTGCAGAGTACATTGACGTTTTTTTCCTTAAACAATAGCTAAATATGGTTTAGAAAAACAATTTAGCTAATCTCTTGAAAGTGCTCTTAGTTTTGAGATATCATTAGCCTTCTCTTGTGATGCCCTTAAGCAACTACCTTGACTATCCATTATCCTCCACCTCATATTCACTACATTAAACTGCTTAATCATGTGTAACTTACTATTTTAGTAATTTTTAACGGTTTAAATGGTCCATTGCTTGGGATCTAAACAACATGAATGACCTTTATTTACCATTAAATGTTATTCAAACCACTTAGGAGCACTACAATACAGATTCTACCTAGAGTCTAGACGTATTTATTACCTAGAAGATATCGTAGACTTGGAGTCTAAATAAGATTTTGAGTCTTTTTTTCTCTCTTTATCAATATAATGTCAAATGTGAAATACTGTCATCTGAGGTAATAAATAGGTTTAGACTCTGCCTAAAGAGAGTTTGCATTGTGAGTGCCCTTAGACAATATATAGATGAATAGTGTCCATTGCAAAGCAAGAATATTTTTAGAGTTAAATGCATTGTAGACCCATTAAACTTGCACAACTCTGTTCCAAACTATACACAGGCATTTTGCGGGCGAGGTCGAGGATTCGGGCCGGGCTAAAACTCAGTGCAGGCTTTTGGTCAGACAAAACCCTGCCATGATCTGCCCACGGGCTTGATCGGGCCTCATTTTCGGGCCGGGTTCGGAGTCGGGCTCCCGGTCTTAAATGGGCCGCCCGCACAACTTATAGTGTAAAATTGATAGAAATATTATTTTGAAGTACAGGCTTGATTCCGAAAAAAATTTAGCGGAGCTGCGGATGCGTGTCCGTGCCCCGTCCGCAAGGTTCATGGGCGGGCTAAAACCCATCGGGCTTTCCCGGGCCGGGCTCGCGGGGCTCGCCGGGCGGGCTTAATTTGCTCGGAGTCTATTCCAAACAGGTCCATCAACTAAGAAATCGGATCTCGACCCTTAAACTTACGAACCCATTCACCCCGATCTAAATACCAAAATCAGCTCGGTTTTGATGACGTGGCATGTCCACTTAGACTGGGCCCCACGCCATTTATCAAAAACACGCCTCGGTCATCCGTGGCCACGCCCAACACCAACAAGAATGATGGCGGCAGGCGATGGAGGAGCTGAGTGTCGATTCCGTGGACGAGCGCACGTCGTGGGAAGCTGCCAACGCGTCGGAGCTACAGGACACTGGGTGACGTTCCACGCGAGAAATTGCTGCGGAGCGTGGTGGACGTGACGTTTGACCAGGGCGGCGGGACACTGGAGATCCCGGTCGGTGAGCTACACGAACCACGCCATCTTAGCCAACCTACCTACTGCGTACGAGCAGAGCTGGGCAAATGGGAGCTGCAGTGGCTGGTGAGCTCGTGTTGCGCTTATGTCGCCCGTGGTGGGACGCGGCGCATGACGTGGAGGTCCTCCAGCGTGGCCAGCCGTGTTCGTGCGCGGACGAGGAGATGCGTTGACCCTTGGACCAACATGTCCGCCGCTGCCGTCATAGCGTCGCCGGTGGTCGAGTGAGCCCGGTGTCAAGGATCCGTGCGGAGATATGCACGGCGGCGCGACTGCCAACCACGGCGGAATCTTGGTGTTCAGCTGATTCCGGTGGTGAGGGATGGCGCAGGTGGGTCGAGCAGAAGGCGCAAGGTCTAGGCGGAGCAACATGCGTGAGCAATTGGACTAGGATGGATCGACGGCGGGAATTTTACCGATGAACAGAGGAGCTCGCGGCACCGTGCGTCCGTGCGTGTCCATGGCGGGTTGGATCCCAGGACGGCGCACCCCGGCCTCCCTCTCCTATTTGGGCACCACGTGACGGAGGAGACAATGTCCATCAGTACCTCCTCGGAGCTCCCACACTCGGCGGCCAGCGCCGCCCGCACACGCGGCCGAGCTCGCGCCCATGCAATGGCCACGTGCGGGCGGCTGCGCCGCGCGCAGGCGCGCTTGCTCCACGTCCTCGACGCGCTCGCCCGCCTCCTCTTCCTCCCCCGCTCACGCCGCGCCCGGTCGGCTCCGGTGCTGGCCACGGTCTGCGATGGCCGCCATGAGATCGCTGGAGCCGCCGGGCGGAACTCATCGAGACACGGAGCTCGCGGGATCGGCTTTGCTCGCGTGCACCGCCGGCGAGTCCGCGGTAGCGGACCTCGACGCCGCCGTAGCCAAACCTCGACGGCACCACGCGCGTCGCCGCGAGGAATCGCCGAGCCACCTCTCTCGTGCATGCCGCTCAACCGCTGCGCGCCGTCCCTTCTATGCCTCTATACGAAGAAGAAGAAGAAGAAGAAGAAGAAGAAGAAGAAGAAAGAAGAAGAGTGAGGGCATATGGGTGAGAAAGGGAGAGATGGGGCGCTTGTGAACGAGTTACAGCAAGTTTAAGAGACCGGTATGTGGTTTCCTAGTTGTTGGCTTTGTTTGAGACACCTGTCTGAGTTAATGGGTTTAAGTGCATTTAACCATATTTTTATTATAAGAGGAATCTACACTTTGACCCCGTGTTGATGTGTCCTCTTCTTTGCATCACGACAAGGCATGCGCGAGCAAAGGTAGGACTCTTTTATTTTGTGTCATGGTGCTGATCGAGTCACGGTTAGAGGCATCGAGTGTGGGTGGAAGTGGTAACCTAAGGTAGAGGCGCTGAGGGAGAGATGCGGGGTGTGAGAGAAGAACGAATTAAAACGGTTGCGTATTCTGTCTACTTGTATCTTGTAGGAAAACTCAAGGCATGGACACCCATCTTCAACTAAACACAAATATATATTTTTGTAAAAAGAAAACACAAATATAAGATAGTTGCGTTCTAAATAAAGTATTAGAATAGACATCATCCATAAACCAAACGTAACCTTAGATCCAACGACAACCATGGCCATGATCGAATCCATGGTGGCAAATGTGAGGACAATTTCTTATAAAAAGTTTCTGCGTGAAGATATTTTTGCTAGCAAAGGAAAAACATATTATACACTCGTTTGTCCAATGTTTTTTTTGTGTGTTCATGTTGTTATAGTGAGGCGTAATAAAATATCATAAGTTTATAATGGAAACTTTGGTAAAAGAAGTCCCATAGGAGTACTGTACGAGTACATTAGAAGATACAAAAAAGATCTCTTGTCCGTGCTCACCTCGTTCTCTATCCTTCACTCTTCAGTCGCTCCTTCACTGACCAGAAGCAGCACCCTCGCCGTAGTCGATCTGCTTCGGCCTGTTCCTCCCATGCCGCCATGGCCATGCGCCCTGCACCGTGTTCAGGTACCTCCTCCCTTCCCCCTCCCCCTCCCTCCCTCCCTCTCTAGCAATCTTACTTTAGGGCCAGGATCTATTCTATTTCCAAATCGCAGTAGGCCTTGGCTGATTGGTGTAAAGGATATGGTTACTTTGTTGGAACCTGGGAGAAATCGATACAAAACAAACAAACACAAAGTAAATTATGTTCTACTAGTATATCTGAAATTCCATCTGATGTTTACGATCCGACGAACTATGGTATAGTCGCTTCGACGGAAATATTATCTGATTTTAACGATCCGGCGAACCTCCATCTTGCATAGTCACTTCGGCGAAGAGTATCATCTTGTTGTTTTGTTTAGTTGCTGGGTCGCCCTTGTTCGGAGGTCAGAGGTGTTCGAGGTCAGAGTTGGCATCTGTTCCATCTTTGGCGCAATAATATTTGAAATTATTTGATTGAAACTAATCTACCCTGGCTATTCAACAACAGAACTGTGCATGAATTTGTTAGATATTACTACTAACTAAACTGCTAAATATAATCGCCTAGAAGATCTGGACATTTAGAAAACCTTGTACAAATAAAATTTATCAGTGAAGCCATGCCTTTCTCACACCACACACCTGCACTAAAATATTGAGAAAAAGGGTCAGTAACATTCTGATTTATGCAGATTAAGCAAGATTAAGAATGGCATTTAAATAAAGATAAGAAGAACAAACATTCTTCATACTTGCCAGGAACAGTACTCAGTGGCCCATTTTACTGGGGTGGCAGTTTCATGCCACCTAGTTAATTATATATCTCTATTTTCACCTTTAGAGTTCATAGCAGATAATTGGGTGTGTGCTATCAGATGGCCATGCTGCAGAGCAAGAGCAATGTATATGGACTAGTTAGTGTATTGCTATCGACGATATGGGCTTGTGCTCGCATAGGACTCCAATCGTGGTGGCTCCCTAATAGAGATGCCCGTCGTTTCATGCTCCCAAATAGGACTCCAATCATTTTCCATCCTCCTAAATAGGATTTAGCTCCATTTAACCATGTTTTAACTCCTAAATACATGTATTTTTTGCCATAACATGACCTTTTTGCCCCGGGCTTTTAAAACGTCATGTTGGGGCTGTTGGTGTAATATCGTGATTTCTTCTTCAATATAAACCCTATTATTTCTCTAAATATATATATGTGGACCCAGGCCGACTAAACAGTAGATAAGAAACTAATTTTGAACCATAAGTTGTATGGAAGATCAGAGACCACAGTTGCATAGATCTCATCGAAGAATTTGTTTGGCTATACCAACATGTTTCGTTTGGGAACCGGAAGTAAATTCTGAATGCGTTGGAGATGGCCTCGGATTTCATATTTTCTTTTCTAAATTTAGAAAGGAGCAGGAGACGGACTCCTTGCATGCCACCACATCTCGTCACCTCCTACGATCCGTTTTTATTGGACCCGCCACACCTCTTCACCTCCGGGATCCTCCGCCAACGCGCCGCTTCTATTGGTCCAAACTCCTTCGCAGATCACCGCCGCGCACGCGCTACCTCTTCCTATCCCGACCCGATCTTGCTATCAAATGTGAATCGAACTCTTTTGCTACCAATATCGGGCGCGACTGTCCCGTGTGTTCTCGTCTCCGGCACGTCAAAGATCTCACGCACGACGAGGAGCAGGCAGGGGATCCAGCGAGAATAGTCGGTGTATAGTACGCAAGGGTACTTCGGGCATTATTACAAAATACATGTATTTGGAATATAAGAAATAGGTTAAATGTATTAAAATCTTTTTATAGCTTATGTTACATGATTGGAGTCCTATTTGGGAGGATGAAATGATTGGAGTCCTATTTGGGAGAAGCCACCACAATTGGAGTCCTATAATAGCCAATTTCTCAACGGAGAAATGCTTTGATCCAAATTTACGTTTGAAACTGCTGCTGTCTAATGTCACAATTTTGAATTTTCTGACATTTGTCATGATTTCCTTGTTTCTATGTTTGGAGCACAATTGTTTCTCTTGCTCTTATCAACAGTTTTTTCTTTCTCTTTCCGATGAGCAATACAAAACAACAAAAGATGGACCTTGAGGGAGGAGGAGCTTTCTATTTCTCTACGGCCAAGATAACTGATGATCTAGTAGTGGAAATACTATCCCGTTTGCCATACAAATCCTTTTGCCGGTTTAAATGTGTATGCAAATCTTGGCTCGTTTCTCGTCCGATCCTCACTACTCCCAGAAGCTGCCCAAAGTCCCAACTGGTTTTTTCTGCCAAGATCATGACAACTCCGCTGTCCAGCTTGTCCAGTCTGTCCAAAAATGATGAAGGCATTGATGGAACACTTAGTTTCTTGCCACATTATGAACATCTGAAGTTTATTGATTGTTGCAATGGCCTAGTCCTTTGTGAGTACAGAGCAGCCATACTTCTCCTGACATTTTCCGCTTCATTGTGTGTAACCTGGCAACACGGGGAGTGAGAATACTTCCTGATACTCGACAAGAGTCAGACAAGTTCAGTTATATGGCAATTTTGGGCTTTGATCCATCATGTTCACCAGACTTTTGTGTCTTCAACTTTCATGCGGAGCGTGGTCCTCATAATTTTGTGCGTGCTGGTACTAGTAAAATTGAGATGTTTTCATCTCACAACTCCATGTGGCATGTGTATTCTGATTTATGGAATCCTGAGTATTTTGAGATCTCGGTATCTGGCAGACCACACGTGTTCTTTTCGTGGATACTTGTCTGTCCATTCATATCGTGATGTTTTGGTGTTAAGAGGAACTGGTTACAGAGATCATTGGACAAGGTATACTACCGTTAAGTTGGACAATTAAATTGCCACTGCATAAGTTTAACTGTGAAGCGGATCATTGCTTTAGAGGTTGCCTTGGTCAATATTTGGGAATCTTACACTATGCAGTGGCAGAGAATGATGGTTGCACAGTTCGCATATGGAGGTACGGTACTGATAATTCTAATGGATGGACTGTTGTGCATAGTCTTAGTATGAGAGATGCATTTGGAAGGGATGACTTTGTTCACTATGAGGATGATTGGTGTTGGACTTGCAGTTATGAAATTATCGCCTTTGATCTGGAAAGGGATGCTCTTTTCCTTGTTGATGAAAAGACAAACAAGCTTCTTTCGTACAGTATCAGCACTGGGAAGCTTAATGAGATTACAGATTGCTGTCACTGGATGCACAAGTACTACGTTGCCTGCTACTCAAAGATTCCAGACCTAGAACCTCACGAAAGACACGAGTGACATCTTTATACTGCTATATTCATTAATACTAATTCACTGAATTTTATTTGCTTACTTAATGAAGTTACATGCTGAACTTCATTAAGCAAGGTACATGCTGATCAATTTAATCAGGTTTGAGTGATGTGTTTTTTATTTCTTATTACTCCGTGTGACCATAAAGCGACGTCCACTTTGCCCGGTAAGGCAGGCACCATCACGACTCACGAGCCGAGCGGAGCAGACATTTTTTTTTTCAACGATTGGCTCTGAAACATCCTCAATTTTTCCACGAAGGGAAAATCTCCGCGTAATGATATACAACAATCGATAATCAATTCCATACATCGAAATATAAATCTAAAGAGTACAAGTAGAGGGGTTTACAATAATAATTACAACGCCACTAGGCGTAACAAAGTATATGTAGCATCCGAACGGCTTGAGAAGGCGGAAGTAACGCGGAAGCAACTTCAAACTCCAACTTGAGCCGTAGGCACGAGACCTTCTAATCCGTTTGACATCACTCGAGAAGCGAGGAAAATCTGCACACCGCGGATGTGTGCGTGCCAAGTCGTCAGCACCGAATGAGCTTAGTGGAAAAGAGAAATAAAGGGATCTGCGATCCTATAATTTAGGCAATGGTTTTGCATCCTAGCGCATGCTAAGTAGCGATAAATAGTAGCAATAATAATAATATAGTCAAGTTTAACACATTCCCATTCCCACACACATCCATCCATCCATCATCTCATCCATCCCAAATCCATCATCTCACCTCCATCACCACATCACACTCATGTCGGCGGACAACTCCCTCTCGGTGTCTCGGCGGCCCGCGGCCCCCCATCTAGGCTCACGACCGGAATGCTCGGGGAAGGTAGAACACTCCTCTCCTATCTAGTGAAGCGAACACATGGACAGTCCATAGCCGACAAGTCGGCATATGTATCGATCGTATCAACCAAGAACACTCTGCGAGAGGTTTCACACACCACAAGATAGCCATCTTCGACAGGGCCCCGTCTAGGCCGATTCCCGGCCGTTTGCTTTAATAAGATGATGCCACCCTACCTCTCGGCTCTTGGGACGCCCCAAGTACTTCCGGGTGCCTTGAAGCTGTGAAGTCATGAACCGTGCCCAGCGACGCGTCCATACGTCTCGAAGGGTGTGGGTCCATCGCATGCCTCGTACCTCCCTACACATCTCGCCTAGTAGTAGTGGCACCGTGCTACCAAGTAGTCCGGCCGTCTCCCCATTACAAGGAACATGTGGGTCTCGTAAGGAGTCTGAAGAACCGAGTACTAGTAAGTCCTTAGGATGACTAAGCTTGGGATGTCTCCAACGGGGTTACCGTTCGGGTGCCATCCCGGCACCACGTGCCACCACAAGACCTCCTCCCCGAGCGGCCCACGACAAGCCCACGCTCGGGTTTTCCCAACCACAAGTATACCGCACACAGTATCCGCACAGAATGTCCACCCATCCCAGGCAAGGCTGGCTCCATAAGCTCGTCGTATATCCCGGCTCGGTCGACTCAACCCCCTCACCCTCCACGCACCCAAGTCACGCTCACGGAACACCGTAATCTCACCAAGTCCACCAGGCCGGCATCCCAAGCCAAAACCATTCCCGGGGTTCACCACCCGCATCACATCACGAGATCCAATGCGAAGTGGAGTTAATAAGTATAATGATATAAAGTGCAAGCAAGCGAAAGGTGGCAATAATAATATAAGTGCGGCGCAAAGTCGGGTAACATGGTGAAGGGTTTTCAATCAAGGAATACAAATGGCTCGTGTAATAGCATGCATCAATATACTAGCAAAGGAATAAATATAAAGCGCTAGCAATTCTATAAATAATGCAATGTCTAATAGGATTCTCTAAAAGAAGGTCTTGCCATGACACACATGATGTCGAGGTAGTAGTGGTACACATCCGATCCAATGCGTAGTTGTTCAAGTCCTCCTTAGGTCGTACGTAGTCGATCGCCGGGATCTCCTCCTCTTAAACCGACTACGTAATCGAGACATAATAGCCGCGTTAGCATTCCTATGTAATCCACAAAGAACCAAATGAATAACAAAAAGATCCAAATGCACTCAAACATAGGCTCATTGCATAAAGCTCGATTTTATATGAATTTCCATATAAAGATCATCATTTTTGGAGCTCGTATGAATAAGTTATGAATTTAGAAGTTTAAACAATATTCGAAAAAGAAAAAGGGTAGATTAATCTAGAAGCGACACGTGTCGAGAATCCGTAGGTCCACATGGCGTCTGTATGTACAGTGATGTGGCGGCTGTTGATGACGTGGCGGCGCGTGTATGATGATGTCAGCATGACGTCACGTTGACCACGTCAACACAAATGGGCTCGGAATGGGTCGCGCAGGGCCGTGTCAGGGCCGGTTATGGGCCAACGGGCCGGGCTCGGCCCGCCACGTGGCCCTCAGTGGCGCTGCCACGTGGTTTTTATCTGGCCTCACAATGGGCTGCAGTCCACGGTTCAATCCGCCCGTTGGCTCACGGTGGTCTACTAGTGTTCGGTCTATGAACCACACGGTCTATGGTGCACCGGTGCACACGTCTCCTCTCCCACACCTGTATGTAGTCTAGGTCCATGGAGTGACTCATCTATGGGGCTTTGGTTCAGGAGTTCGGTGTTGGTGGACGGAGTAGTCATGGGTCCACAATGTGTCACAGGTGTTGGTCTATGCGGACCATGTCCATCTTCTCCATCTCCGAGCCATCTTCTTCGTCTCTCGTTCATGCCGGGCGCACGGCCGTGGCATGGCCGTAGGCGACACGGTGGCTCACGGTGGCGCTCCGGTGATTCTTGGCTTCCATCGCCGAGCGCATATGCTAAGGATCCTTGGCGAGCTCGAACGAATCACGAGGGCGGTCGGAGGAGCAGCACAGCCGCGGCGGCGACGGTCGACGCAGCGCGCGTGGGCTTCGGCGACGGCACGGTTGCGCGCTAGGGCGCCATGATGGGCGTCGGTCCATTATAATGAGCGCATAGGCTCCGGAGATCACGGCGATGCTCGACGGTGCTTTCTTAAGGAGAGAAGCGCTCGGGCGAGGCCGAGGCGGTCGCGCCACGGCGCGCTCCGAGCACGCATCGCGTTGGCGGGTCCATGGCCACCGGACTTCCGACGGTCATCTTCTTGATCCGGCGTGCGCTCGGGATGCGCCGGGTCAAGGTGGATCCGGACGAGGTTTCATGGCGTCCATGGCTCGGCCGATGCGCCGGAGCGGCGCGCGGATGAGCGGCACGGCGCGCCGCGGGCGCCGGCATGGGCAACATCCATGGCACGGGGGCTTCCGGGGCTCGTCTTCTCGCGAACGCCCAGCGCACGGTGTGCCACGCAGTCGAGGCGCGTCCCAGCGCTGGCGTTTCCCGTGGTCCACGAGGTTCCATTTGGGGCCAAGGTAGTACCCGCCACGGCATGGCTTGGCCACGCGCGAGTCCATGGGCGGCGGTGCCATTCCGGCGTCCCTCCGTCGCCGTGGGTCCAATTGGTCGGGGCTAGTCACGTGCTCGTGGGTGTGTGCGTGTCCATGAGGCGGAAACGGCCTTGGCCTTCGTGCTCGAGTGGAGCACCATGATCACGAAGCAAGGTCGAGGAGGTTTGGTACGGAGGATCGGCGACGCTCACCCTCCCGTGTAGGCGAAGAAGGCGTGGCGCGGTGCGGCGGGTCGGTACGATGCGGTGAAGACCCGGTAGCAGGGAAAGAGTAGGGGCCGGCCTCCTTGTCGCGGTACACGTCGTCTTCTCCCGGCTCCGGCAAACTCCTCCTCTTTTTTCGGCGGCGGCTCCTTCCTCTTCTCACACTTTCCTTCTTTCTCCTTCCTCGCCTCCTTCCTTCCCCCTTTTCTCCTCTACACTTCTTCCGGCTTGAACGTTGGCGAGGTGGCGCGCGAGGGTGGAAAGAGGACTAGGGATGCAGGGTCGGGCCGTCCCACTTATAGCGGCGTCGGCCATGGCTTCGAGGGCGGCGGACGACGATCGCGGCCACGAGGCGTGATCGGGTGGCTAGGGATGGCTCCGGGTCGCCATCAAGCCCGTGTGGGCTCCATCCGCCGGCCGTGATGCCTTTCCCAATTCGCTTCGGGGCCAAGAAGGGAGGCTCGCCGGTGCGCATGTCTGCGCGCGCGGCTATGGAGGGAAAAGCGTCGCGGCCCGTGGAGTATTTTCGTGCGAGGCTGTCGGGGAGTGCGGGCCGAGTGGAGGTTTTTGGCGTCGATGCGGATGGCCGAGGATCGGGTGGCGGTGGCATCATCTTGGCTTCCAAGTTTCCTCCGTCGCCGGTCAAAAAACGCGAGCAGGGGAAGGCGAGAGGGAGACCGAGCCGGCATATGACATGTGGGACCGCCGAGAGAGGGGAGCGCTGCGCCGCTCGCTCGCGTGGCGGCGGCTTCGCCGCCTGTCTTTCTTCTTTGGGCCGGCGTGGCCAATGGGCCTAAATCTCCGTCGAAGCTGGGCCACGGAAAAGGAAGAAGGGAGGGAAGTGGAGCGGCACAGTGGGTGGTGGTTAGTCGAGAGTGGAGAAAAGGAGACGGGCACCACGGGCGGGCCGAGGTGTTAGGCCGAAATGGCTTCTGCTATTTCGTTTTCCATTTCTTTTCCTCTTCTTTTATTGTTTTGGCTTTTGAGCATGTATATGGGTGTATTTTTCATGCCAAGACACTTGTGCAATGTTGCATGGTGGTCATAATGGTCATAGGCTAGTTGGGTTATTATTCCCATAACATATTGCATATTTATTTGTCACATAAATAAATATGTTGTGGTTTATTATTCAATACAAAAGAACCAATGAAAATCCAAATCAAACATAGGTAATTAATTTAATATGAATGCTTGAATGTAAAACTTAAACATGAGAAGAGAATAAATTGTAAAGTGCACATGCTTCTAATTGGTTCATTAGGCACATTAACACTGGTTTCTACATGACACTCATCAACACATAGGTTTTTAAGAAAAATTTTGTAGTTGGGATTTTAGTGTTTGGTGAATTTTCAGTTTATTTACCATGTAGTACTACTCTAAGTGGTAGAGTGAAGCTAATCATCATCGACTATTTGTTCCATGTAGCTTGTCAGTTACACCAGGTGGATCTAAGGATTTCCAAGGGACACTTCGACAATACTCCGTGGTTACCTTGGTAGGGAGTGTGGTTGATGTATGGAAGGATCACGGATTAGTTTAGACTAGATTAGGCTCCACTAGTTAAGAGATGTGTCTTAGGCTCTGATTTCGATCCAGGGTCTAGTGGGTTATGAGCCCACACGCTTCCGTTGCGCTATTGATAAGCATAATTGATATCCTTGCTTTTAGTCGGTGTAGATGCTTCGAAGATGTTGCAAAAGGATTGGTCGTCTTTGCTTTACTTGGTAACTCGATCAAATTTTGTACAGGGGTGTCCAAGGTTCTTAAGTAGATCATGCGGCTCAAGGATTAATGGTGGATGTCGTCAATTGAGGTTCCTCTAGTAGGGGCTCCATTGGGTAGTAGAGTGTGAAGCTATTTCTTCCAAGGTTGAGTCCTATGGGTGGCATGTGACCATTACTATCATGAGATAAGGTTTATGTGCAGTGACATGATTTATTAGCACCCTCATGTAATGATTAGATGATTTAATCAATTTAAAACATTTAAATCTATCCTACACTCATCCAAGAAGCATGAAGAACCATGAAAATGCAATAAGAACCAAGCACTCATTACATAGGGTTTATTACATGGCGATATCCTTGGTAGCTACACCAAAGATCCACGAAGAAAACGTACTACTCATAGGTAGCTCATGGTGGTAGACATTCTACTCTATTCATAGTGCGACTTGTAGCCGCATAGGATTCATCTTGATCATCTTCTACCTACCCCTTATCATGATGAATCTTGGTAGTAGAGTTGAGCTGGTGGGGTAAAGGAACCTTCTTCCATTTTTCGTCAAACTCTTGGGTCTAGGTGTATTCGGCTTCATCCACACCCTATGGCACTATCGAAGGCATACGGGTAATAGACGTTAGGAGGCCATACTTGAGGAGTTTGTACGCATCTTGCATCACAAATTGAAGAGTTGTATGTGAGTTAAGCTCACATGATAAGAGTGGTTTCCTTCGATGTGCGGCTTCTTCACCAGAATACGTAGAGTCATCATGTAGCGAACTTCGGCTCTTCTAGGCTCTACCCATTTGTGGCACATCTATTGTTACTTGTCCTCGGGGACTCTGATTCTTGAAGCACTTCTTGCAAAACTTGGGTGTACCCATCGTGGTACTAGGTAGAAACGACATGGTCTTGAAGGTTGTTATTTGCGTAGGGCCAAGAACATGGTCTTGAAGTCCGATTTAAGAGAAGGCACACAAAATGGTGCAGGTCGGCAATATAAACGAAAGAAGGGCAGGATCAACCTATTCTATCGTCCAATCTTGAGGGTCTCGTCCTAGGGTCAAGCATGGAGCGTACCAACGAAACATCCTCAATTTTGCCTGAGAAGGAAAATCTATTACTAATGATATACTGCTTGGCTATGGATAATCAATTCCATACATCAAAATATAAATCTAAAGAGTACAAGTAGGGGGTTTACAATAATAATTACAATCACTAGGCGTAACAAAGTATATATTTGCATCAGAAGATTGAGAAGGCAGAAGGAACAACGGAAGCAACTTCAAACTCCAACTTGAGCGTAGGCACGAGACCTTCTAATCCGTTTGACATCAAAGAGAAGTAGGAAAAAAAAAACACCGCCGGATGCCTGTGCTTGAATAACCATGAATAAGTAATTCACGAAGCAGAAGCTTTAGTGGAAAAGAGAAATAAAGGGATGAGGCGATCCTATAATTTAGATGTTGTGGTTTGCATCCTAGCGCATGCAGAAACAATAAATAGTAGCAATAATAATAATATAGTCAAGTTTAACACATTCCCATTCCCTTTCAGCACATCCATCCATCCATCATCTCATCCATCCCAAATCCATCATCTCACCTCCATCACCACATCTCACACTCACCCCAGCCAGACCAACTCCTGTAGTATATCTGAGAATATGGCTTAAGGACCATGGTGTAGGCTCACGTAGAGGAATGCTCGGGGAAGGTGGAACACTTTCCACTATCTAGTGATACCAGAGCACTGCTCTGGGGTGAATAGGTCCATAGGCGACAAGTCGGCATATGTATCGATCGATCAACCAAGAACACTGGAGAGGTTTCACACATCACAAGATAGCCATCTTCGACGGGGCCACTGAGTCTGTAAGGTTTCTGAAACACTTGCTGCTTTAATAGTACGATGCCACCCTACCTCAGGGATTGGAACGCCCCAAGTTTTAGAGGTAGCAGAGCTTGAAGTCATGAATGCCCATGCTTGATTACGCGTCCATACGTCTCGAAGGGTGTGGGTCCATGTGTGCAGGACTCCTTTATCTCGCCTAGTAGTAGTGGCTTTTCCGTGCTACCAAGTAGTGGCCGATTTGACCATTACAAGGAACATGTAAAGTAAATGAGTACTTAGACCGAGTACTAGTAAGTCCTTAGGGATGACTAAGCCGGGATGTCTCCAACTGGGGTTATAATTAGGGTGCCATACAGGCACCACGTGCCACCTTTTGCACCTTTATCCTGTTGACGGCTGAACGACAAGCCCACGCTCATGGTTTTCCCCAACCACAAGTATACCCGCCACGAACTTATCCGCTTTCTAATGTCTTGTCCATCCCTGGGCAAGACTCGCTCCATAAGCTGTTTCGTATATCGAGGCTGTCGACTCAACCCTCGTCTGAACGAACCCAAGTCACGCTCACAGATGTCCATCAGGAATCTCACCAAGTCCACCAATGGGCTGTGGCATCCCAAGCCAAAACCATTCCTCGGGGTTCACCACCACATCACATCACGAATCCAATGCGAAGTGGAGTTAATAAGTATAGTGATAAAGTGCAAGCAAGCGAGAAGGTGGCAATAATAATATAAGTGCGAGCGAAAATGGGTAACATGGTGAAGGGTTTTCAATCAAGGAGGCTACAAATGGCTCGAGGTAATAGCATGCATCAATACTAGCAAGGAATAAATATAAAGCGCTAGCAATTCTATAAATAATGCAATGTCTAATAGGATTCTCTAAAGAAGGTCTTTGCCGTGACACACGATGTCGGAGTAGTAGTGGTACAAATCCGATCCAATCGTAGTTGTTCAAGTCCTCCTTCGTCGTACGTAGTGGAGTGTGGATCTCCTCCTCTTGTCCCTGTCTTGAAAGTATACCGTATGTGTGTTTTTGTCCTTTCAGGCTCGACGTCATTTTCTCCTTAGAATAAAAAAAAGGAAGAAGAGAAGAGAATTCGCCTCAGCTTCCAGCAATGCCACTGCCATCCATCCCTGTGAAGCCTCCGTCCCTGTGAAACCGATAAGGCCAAGGCAAGAATAAAGAAGTTAATTGCGGAGGAAGCAACGGAGAGATCGGTGGGTACATGCACAGCGGCATCAGGTTTGTCTTGCTTCACCATTTATGGAAAAGGGCCGGAATGAGTGCTGCGGTGAAACTCGCTTTGAGGCCATGGCATATTTGCCTCGAATAGCAGCATCGCTCCTTTGCCAAAGGCTCGGCCGGCCTCCAGCGTTTACCGCTCCCTCTCTTCACGCTTGCGTCACCGTCACCGGATGGTTCTCTTCTCAAAGAAGCTGCGGTTGGTTGGTTGGCGATGGCAACGCCTGCAAGATAGCTGGTGCTATCCTGTGGATTGATCTTGCAGAGTGCCCCCAGGCTGTTCTCCTTTTATCTTTGCAGCAACTCATGTTATCTTGTTCGCATGGATCAAACTCAAGTCTTTACCTAAGATGCCACAAGTTAAAAAAGAGAATTGCATACAACATATGTTTGTAGAAGAGGACATTGTAGTTCTGTGCAATGTTTCATCGTTTTGAACAACAAAATCAGAAAGATTGATATTAGAACTTGCGATATGATACAGCAATCTACCATATACCTTAATCCTAGGCATCGCTCCCCTCTCACAGAACACTGTACATTAACAGCACCGGGTTCCAGCGCTACAGTATGTACCCACTAAGCAACAGTAAACATCCAATAAGAAACAGTACCAGACCCGTTATGAGCAGTAAAAATCCAATATGAAACAGTCTCAAACCCGATATGAATAGTAACCCCCATTATGGAACAGTCCCACCCGTTACATTAACAGTACCGGGTTCCAGCACTACAGTATGGACCCACTAAGCAACAGTAAACATCCCAATAAGAAACAGTATCAGGCCTGTTATGAACAGTAAAAATCCAATATGAAACAGTCTCAAACCCGCTATGAATAGTAAAACCCATTATGGAACAGTTTCACCCGTTATGAAACAGAACCCAACCCATTAGTAACAGTATATACCCGCCAACGAACAGTACCTCGCCCGATAATGAACAGTACCGGTTTCCCTTAAAAAACAAAAACCACATCCCCGCGCATCGCGCGGGTCTCCCACTAGTTTTATACAACATGGAATTTGTCATATGGGGGTTTGTTCTTTCGTTTTTTACTTGAGCTTGATTTGTTTTGGATGGGGACTTGGCGTGTTTACTGTACTTGTGTGTACTATACTGCTTGGTTCAGAGATGCATTTCGAGTGGGCTAACCCGACAAGAAAACAACTTTGTCGGACTCATGTCAGTGATGTTTCTATCCTGTAGATGTAGTAGTTGGCAGCCCTTGCAAGCTTCCAGTGCAGTTTCCCCATTCTAATTTTTTGATCTTGCAGGGTGACAGGGATTCAGAGAGCATCTGCTTTGGCCCTCTTGCTCTTTCTTTGCATGTCCCTTAACTTTCTTTCTTCCCCCCTGAAACCTTGATGCATGTTTTTCATGACTTTTTTTTTAAAAGAAATCACCGGAGGGGGAAGAGCCCCACCTGAATATTTTCCATTGATTCCGGTGAACCGGTAAACAGAGGGTGCCGAGCACCTTTTTTTTTGGTTTAATAACAAATATACAAGAAAAAAAGATCAATCTACAGGGAGGGAAGAGCTTTCCCGCGGTTTGCAATGAGAAAATGGACAATCTAGGCCCTGCAGAGCCTTGTCCGGTAACGCACCGGATTTCACTGTTCTTTCAGCAGCGTGCCACAGGAATAATCACGCGCCTGATCTGACTTCACTTGCCCAATGCGACCGCCGCCTGTGCCGTGCTACAAGGCTTGGCTTCATGATATCATACACAGGTTTTCGGCACCAAATCACGCTGGCGCTGTCGATGACATGGTGGGCAACACAACACCATGTCACCATGCACAGCTCTCATCCAGGCTGGTGTAGTACGACGATATGGCACGCCACGCGTAGGCGTAGGTGCCTAGCAGAGCAAACAGAAGCAGACAGCGCGCCGGCCAAACTCTGCACCGCACCACCGCCGCACGTCGCGCGCCAGACTACCTCCCGGCTCCCACGGGCCACGCCTTGACCCGACGCCGGCGACACGAGCTTGCATTGCTGCAGCGCCGACGCGCTTGGAGGAGGACGTCGAGCCATAGCAGGCCGGCAGCCCATTTCCCGTTGGCCGGCCCAATCCTCACTGCACTTTCAAAACGGGAAGGCACTGGGGAACCCGAACAAGGAACAATGACCCAGTCCAACTCCAACCCGGTGCCACCGCTGCTCCCGTCACTCGCCGCGGCGTCCCAGTCCCACCTCCGCGCGCTGCACGCGCACCTCCTCGTCTCGGGCCGCCTCGCCACCCCGTCCCACCTCGCCGCCTTCCTCGCCTGGCTCGCCTCCTCCGGCCGCCTCCTCCCCTACGCGCGCCTCGTCCTCCCGCGGCGCCCCGCCACGCTGCTCGCGCACAACGCGCTGCTCCGCGCGCTCGCCCGCGGGCCGCGCCCGGGCCTCGCGTTCGCCGCCTTCCGGGACCTCCCGCTCCCGCCCGACCACTTCTCCCTCAACTTCCTCGTCCGCGCCGCCACCGCGCTTGCGGCCCAGGCCGCGGGAGAGAGGCCCGCCGCCGCGCGCGGCACCGAGGTGGACGCGACGAGGCTGCAACTGCAGGCGGTGTCCGCGCACGGGGCCGCGGTCCGCTGGGGCCACGCGGCGGACCCGCACGTCCAGAGCGGGGTGCTCTCCATGTACGCCGCGCTCGGGGACGTGGCCGCCGCGCGGGCCGCGTTCGCGGAGATCGCGTGCCCGGACGTCGTGTGCGTCACGGCGATGGTGGCGGCGCTCGCCGCGGGCGGCGACGTGGACGCCGCGCGCGGCCTGTTCGACGGAATGCCGCGGCGGGACCACGTCGCGTGGAGCGCCATGATCGCGGGGTACGTGCACGTGGGCCGGTCGAGGGAGGCGCTGGTGCTGTTCGACGAAATGCTGGGTGCTGGCGCCACCGCTGGCGAGGCGACGCTGGTCTCTGTGCTCACCGCCTGTGCGCAGATGGGCGCGTTGGACCGTGGTAAGTGGGTGCACTGGTATGTGCGCGGTCGAGGGATGAAGATGTCGGTCAAGCTCGGCACCGCGTTAGTTGATATGTATTCCAAGTGTGGCGCGGTGGCGACAGCGATGGAGGTGTTTGAGAGCATGGCTGAAAGGAATGTTTATACCTGTACAAGTGCGGTTAGCGGCCTTGCGTTGAATGGCATGGGGATCGAGTGCCTTCAGCTGTTCAAACGCATGGAGAGTGCAGGAGTACAGCCTAATGGTGTCACCTTTGTCGCAGTGCTCGGTGGCTGCTCTATGGCTGGGTTGGTTGACGAGGGACAAGCATGTTTTGACTCGATGGACAAGTATGGTGTTGATCCTTGGCCAGAACACTATGGCTGCATGGTTGATATCTATGGTCGAGCAGGGCGTCTAGACGATGCCATCAATTTCATCAATGCCATGCCAGTGAAGCCACACGAAGGTGTGTGGGGAGCTCTACTCAACGCTTCTAGGATTCATAAGAGAGTTGACTTGGGCAAATATGCATTAGACAAGCTTTTGGCAATCGAGTCTGAAAATGATGCAGCTCATGTCCTGCTGTCTAACATCTATGCGGAATCACAGAATTGGAAGGGCGTCTCCAGGGTTCGAGGCATGATGAAGACCAAGGGAGTGAAGAAGGTGCCTGGGTGGAGCACCATTGAGGTTGATGGCAAGGTACACGAGTTCTTTGCTGGAAGCAAGTCACACCCAAGATACAGTGAGATCGAGGTGATGCTTGCGGAGATGAATCGGAGGCTGAGACTGCAAGGGTACACTGCGAACACCAGAGAGGTCTTGTTTGATATTGAGGAAGAGGAGAAAGAGGGCGCCATCTCCTTGCACAGTGAGAAGCTGGCACTGGCCTTTGGGCTGATCGCCTTGCCAGAAGACGTGGAAATTAGGATTGTGAAGAACCTACGAGTATGCAGGGACTGCCATGATTACACCAAATTGATATCTAAGGTCTTCAACAGGGAAATTGTAATGAGAGATAGGAATAGGTTTCATCATTTCAA
The DNA here is from genome assembly GCA_018135685.1 of Themeda triandra. Taxonomy (NCBI): domain Eukaryota; kingdom Viridiplantae; phylum Streptophyta; class Magnoliopsida; order Poales; family Poaceae; genus Themeda; species Themeda triandra. The sequence goes on along the minus strand of JAENPR010002088.1, from coordinate 36,962 downwards.
GGGTGGGGAGTGCTCGTGTAGGGATTACTGGTGATCTTTTTTTTTTTTGATTAACGGATTACTAGTGATCTTTGAACGGTTTGGCCCAAGGTCTTCAACATGTAGATTATAATGAGATAGGAAGGGTGGAGCGTGCTCGATTACTAGTGATGTTTCATCTGTTTGGTGAATTGTCTTAAATTCAATTTTCACGGTCCATTCACATTTATAGGGGACAATGTTGACACTTCAATCAAATCTTCCCAACTTCATCTGATTATTAATAAAAATATCAGGTTTCCTCAACTACGTGCGCCTGAGCGCTCAGGCGACATGTGCACAGGGGGACCCACAGGGTATGCAAGGTGGGCCACCGCATACCCTGTGGGGCAGCCAAATACCTAGTATACACTGAATTTTTACTGTCAAAAGAAAAAAGTTTTACACTTTTGTTCACTTGTGAGCATGTACTGAGATGGTTTGTTGCTTAATAGCTCTTGCGGGAGGTTGCTGGTTCGATTCTTGTGTGTCGGACTTTTCTTTTTATTTTTCTACTCTTTTTAATTTTTGCGCTGCATACCCTGTGAAAAAATTCTAGGTCCGCCACGTGCACAACACTATTTGCCGCTTTGTTGCTAAGCTATGGAAGGAAGCAGGAAGCATGATCACATGGCAGCAAAAGTCGCCTGATTTTCGGGCGACTGTGAAATAGCTACTCCCTAAAAATATATATACTGTCATTTTGATCATCTGCATAAACCGTAAAAGCACACGCTATTGATTTGCAGGGCAGCCTAACAAAAACCTCAGGACAATCATGCAAAGCCATAGGAACAGAGCTGCACCTGTTGGGCCTAATTCAATTGTGGGGTTTTTTTGGTGGGTTTTGTAGTTCCCAGTGAAGGATGATGTGTTTTATTTTGACTTTTTTTTACAACAACAAGAATATATTATTAGCAGCATGAAGCTGATAGTAGGATTGTGCTGCAAGTTTACAGATTCAATTGCATCCTCTAGTGGGCAATGGTGGCTGTGATTCAAGGAGCAGATATGCTCATATGTATTGCTGGTAGCCAAGAGTTAGTCTGGCAAGGCCAAGCCTGTTGCCTACGTAATCTAAAACACAAGGTCGAAATAAGAAGGCCAAGTTTCAGAGACAGCAATATAACAAAATGAACAGGAAGGACCAGACCGCACATCCACATTTTAATCAAGTCTTTGATGGAGAGCAAGCTCCAGTTACCAGTCGCCCACGAGAGCACCTGCTAAGGCGCTAATGTAATATTCCCTCCGTTTCAAATTATAAGTCGCTTGACTTTATTTAGTAAGTCATTTTAGCTATGCATCTATATATAACAATATGTATAGATACATAGAAAAATGGATGCACCAAAAAAGTCAAATCGACTTATAATTTAGAACGGAGAGAGTATTTTGATGCCATATATATCGGAAAGAAAGGAACATATAAACACAGTGCCATAACTCATAACCATCGCTAGTTAATATAGTTAACATCATGTAGAGAACTTTTAGTACAGCTTAAATTTAAAATAACATATGAACTTGATTTATATTCAAAGTACAAAGTTGTGATGCCATTCTTTAAGGATGCAACACATTGCATAACATGCTTATATCAATACAAGAGCAGGTACAATAATTGTCTTACAGTCAAATAAATGCTAACGGGAGGAGCGAAATGAGATCTGACTCTCAGCAAGCAACAAACTAGGCATAAGATCCTATGCAGTGGTAGACTCATATATAAGTGAATATGAGGATTAAAAACGAGAATGTGAGGCAATAGTAGTAGTACTAATAATAAATAATAAAGTTCTTTTATAGACAAATAAAAGACTCAAATTTGCAAGAAACAAGCTCAACGTCATTACTCATTAGTAATGTCCATCACTAATATTGGGAGCCTATTCAAGAGCTCTTTCCAATACATTATACACCGCGCCGCATGTTGGGGTGTAATGTTTTGATGGCTGACTGATTAGCAGTGTGTTAGCCATTAATACTTCCATCCTGTAGAGAATTTTTAGTATACAACTTACTTTAATTTAAAAACAGAGATGGACTTGATTTATTCAAAGCTGACTCAAGAAGTTTGTAATAACAAAGCTCAAAGTCACAATAAGCAATGTCCTAATCCTCGCTAATATTGGGAACATATTTGGGTGAAGTAAGTTTTTCTAGGAATTCAAACTGAAATCTACAAATTTTGATCCAAGTTGATTGCCAATTGGTATATAGATCCTATAAAGTATAAACCTTCCGTACAAATTTGAAGTAAATCAATATGACTTTTTGAGCAACCTACCTATCCAGCAAGGCCCTAATTCGTCTTAATATTAAAGAGTATAAGTTTTAAAATATAATTAAACCGCAACTAAATATATGGAGAAAGCTTAATTCGCCTCTTTCTTTAAAAGGAAATGAGTATTGGTTTGTAGTAATAGAGATCAAATAACAGCACTATGCCACCACAAAACCACTGATAAATGCGCTGGTAATTTAGAAGCCATGCCAGAACTGTATATCACACATTCACACTTTTAAAACATTGAGAACGAAATTTTCACCTCCTATTAGAATATAGACTGCAATTATTACAATTCAGTTAACTTGAATTTTGAGAGTAACATAGAGTTTTGGCGGTAACTACTTCTGCCTCTGTCTATACTCAGATTTCTTCAAAATAAAGGTAAAACTGTTGCTACCTCATGAGACCCAGCCAAACTTCTTCATGACATCCTTGGTTCTCTTCCGAAGCCTCATGAACACGATGACCATGCAAGCCAGCACCCATGGTGGGAATTTCACGGTGCCCAGCTTGGATGACTGAAGCCACTCTGGCATCTTGGCCTCCTTCAGTAGCACTGCAGCTACCACAGTCATAGCAGCCACCCCAATCACCATCTTCGTGATGGGCTTCAGCAAAGAATCCTAAACCATCATCAAAGATACAAACGCATGATATGAGAAGAAAATTGGCTATTTGCCTTACTCAACCTTATATAGGCGACAAGGTATGCTAAACAATTGCAAAATCAAGGAGCAAGTAAGAAGAGGCGAAATTGATGTGGTGTTGTTTGTAGGTGCTGCTTCTAAGATTACCTTGGGCTCGCCGTCCAAGAAGATTGTGGAGTCAGGGGCGTAGGTGAGGAGGGAGCGGCCGTTGCGGGGGTTGAAGCGGATGGCGACGCCGCGTTTGCGGGCGGCGGGGTCAAAGGCGAAGACGGACTTGAGGCCGTGCTGCTCCAGGATGTCGCCCACCTCCAGCTGGTCCTGCGTATACCCACCCAGCTGCGACCGGAACACGGCCACCGGACGACCCCGCCGGAACAGCTGCACCTCCACCTCCGGCGCGGAGGCCGCCGCCGCCGCCGCCCCTGATCCGGGCTTCCCGTCTGAGGAAGGGGCCATGGCTGGAGACTCCTCCTGGATAGCGTCGTCGCTGGTCTCCGCGGCGGCTGCCGGCGCCGGCGCTGCAGCCCTGTCAGCTTCCGACTCCATCTCGATCGGTTTCAGGGAACGGAATCTGGTGCTCTGGCCGTCTCGTGCTTGAGAAGTTGAGAGACCCAGGTGCTAAGTAAAGTTCTTACTGGGCTGGGCCTAAACTTGGCAAAGGCCCAGATAATCAAATCATTTGATATATTCCTCGAAGTTTTTGTTTATAAAATAAACGAGACATAAAACCAAAAGGAAAAGAAAAAAAAAGAAAAATCAAAAAAATTTGAGACATTTCACCTCTTATTATATGCTTCTACAATTGTACAGTCCTACACAGCACAAATTGCATGGACATTTGGCGAGAAGTATTGTAATTAACATGATAGTAATTTGATCAGCAAACCTCTGAAAGTAATTCATGATCAGGACTAGTCCTCTCCAGCTGCAAGCCCAGACCATCCACAACGTTGTAAATCTCAGCTGACCTCGGGTGATATGTATCCTGTACCAGGAACCTGTGCACCTCGCCGTCTAGTTCGATCCAACTGTAGGCAGACAGCTTCTGCAAGTTCTTGCTTCTCATCAGGTCTCTTATATCCCTCACATCGCCCCAGAGCCCTGCGTCAGCATAGATATTGGACAGGAGAACATAGATTGACGAGTTATTGGGCTCCAGTGCCACAAGCTTGCCTGCGGCGAGTTTGGCAAGCTCAACGTCTGCGTGGACTCTGCAGGCGCTGAGCAGCGTGCTCCAGATCACTGCATTCGGTTCAACTTTCATGTCACAGATGAACTTGTAGGCTTCCCACAGCCTGCCAGACTTGCAGAGGAGGTCCACTATGCAAGCGCAGTGCTCAACTTGAGGAGAGATATGTTGCTTCTTCATCTCTTTGAAGAATGCGATGCCTTTGTCTACCAATCCAGCATGGGTGCATGCTGTCAATAGCGCGACAAAGGTGACCTCATTGGGCTGAATCCCATCTCCTACCATCTTTCCGTACAAGGCGACTGCATCTTCTGCAAAGCCGTTCAGTGCTAGGCCTCTGATCATGGAGTTCCAAGTAACAATCACCTTCTGTTCCATCCGGCCGAAGACATTGCGAGCTCTGGCAACATGCCCGCACTTGGTGTACATATCAATCAGAGCAGATCCGAGATAGCTGGTTAGTGGCAGTGTCTGACTCTCAATATAGTTACCAATCTGTTCTCCGAGTTCATCAGAACCCAGCTGAGCACAAGCAGACAATACACCAACAAGAGTAACTTCGTTTGGCTTGTAATTGGTTGCCTTCATCCTCTCAAACAGCTCAAGAGATTCATGTGGCCTCCTATTTTGTGAATAACCAGCAATCATGGTGCTCCATGCTACAACATCCCTTCGTGGCATCCGATCAAACTCGTGACGTGCCTCGTCAATAGCACGGCACTTGACGTACATTTCCATCAAAGCAGTATGGACTATCACGTTCTGTAAATCCTCCTCCCTGATCCACGCCCGTGCCCGCTTTCCAGTATCAAGATCACCAGTCTTGGCGCAGATGGAGAACACCGTTGTGATGGTGATAGCATTTGGACTTGCTCCCTCGCGCAACATCTGATCAAACAATGCCAATGCTTCCTGGAAATCTCCACCATGCGCATAGCAGGCAATCATCGAATTCCAGGAAGCAGATGTCTTTCTCGGCATACTATCGAAAAGCCTTCTTGCCTCCTCCACATCCCCTGATTTGGAGTACCCAGTGATCAAGCAATTCATCGGTATTGGGTCCTTCACCGGCATTTCCTCAAAGGCCAACACAGCTGAGTCCATGTCCCCATTCTTGGCGTAGAAATCGACCAGAGCAGTCCGCGCGAACACATCTCCTAGCATCCCACGCACAAGGGCATGGCAATGCGCCTGCCTGCCCTGGCAGGACGCTGCCGACAGCGAACAGGACTTCAGGACAAGCGGGATGCAGCCCGACGGGATGACGCCGCCCCTGTGGTGCAGCGACGAGACGACCTCGATGAGCTCCCGGTGCAGCGAGAGCTTTGAGAGACCGGAGAGGAAAGCGCAGCACAGGGCGGCTGTCGGGCGGGGCGCCGCGTCGAACAGGTGGCGTGCGGCGCGGTAGGTGGACGCGCTGGAGAGGAGGGCGTGGAGCGGGCGGGTCTTGAGGAGGCGCGCGAGGTCAGTAGGCGGGTGGGGCTCCATCGGCGAAAGTAGGCGGGATGCCGTGGGATGTTTGGGTGAGCAGCGGTGGTGATCGGCGGCGGCGGCGGTGTTCGACGCCTCGATGGGGTGTGCCGGCAAGGCATGTCGCGGTGCCGAATCTCTACTGACGGTCACGGGCCGGACGCCAGGATAGCGGCGGGAAGTGGCGGAGCCACCCTAGGGGCTTGGCGGGGCGGCTGCCGCAGCTACCATCGGCGTCGCTCCAGATCAAGCGTCCGCCCGCGAAACGCCGAGCAGCAGCGAGCCGGTGATAGAAAGAAGATGGCTGGGCAGGCTAGCTTTTTTTTTTTTTTTTTTTTTTTTTTTGAGAATCAGCTGGGCAGGCTAGCTAGCGCCTGGGCCTGACTTTAGTTCAGCCCAGCAGGTTACATCAGCCCATTGATGGCCCAACTGCGGATTGCCAGCCCAAAATATCGGTTCGCTTTCTGTTCCGCTACTAGAAAACTAGGCGCGGCTGTATCCGGACCAGAGCATACCTGCTGTATGTGTTGTTCCTCCTATTGATGTAAGTTACGAGTAGTGCTATGTTAGTGAGGGGTGGCTAAAAGTTCACCACGGTGACTCCTAAGCAAAAGGTGATGGTGCAGCTTGTGTCTGTTTGTAAATACTTTGTAATTGCTACTCCTCCTTATCAATTAAAACTGGTAACGGATCTTTCGAAAGAAAAAAAAAAACCTCAGCGCGGCAGCCGCACCCTCCTTGGGAGTGTGGCAGCCTAGCATTTTTGTGTTACTATTGATACTTGATTTGTGAGTTTGATGCCCCTTGCTTGGATCCTGGCGTTCTATGACCCTGCCTCCTCCATGACACATTGCCATATGGTTTAAAAAAGGTGTCAAGGATCCACATGGTTGTAAGTGCAGAGAAGGAAACACAACTGAGTTAGTAAATTGTTATGGTTACCGATTCTAAGGTGAATTCAGAACTTTGCGGCCGTCCACATCTACTGGAATTTAGCAACTTCAGCCAAGAATTTCAACCATGCTTATTCAATACAGTCTAAACTGAATACTCGAGGCCTTGTTTAGTTCCCGTAAATTTCCCCAAATTCCACTATGCAAAAGAAGATTCCCCATCACATCAAAATGTCGGCACATGCATGGAGTACTAAACGTAGATAAAACCAAAAACTAATTACGCAGTTTAGTTGTACTTTGCGAGACGAATCTTTTAAGCCTAATTAGTCAATATTTGGATAATATTTTACAAATACAAACAAAATGCTACAATGCGCTACAGTGCCAAACTCCCAAGTTTGCCATCCCCGAATTGGGGAACTAAACAAGGCCTGAATAGAATTGGGTGATCCTAATTGTAGCACTCGTAGTGGTTCTACATGAAGATTGACTAGAACCCGCGCTACACCAATTGGACGCCGACGAAGTGCTACTACATCTAGAGCCATGGTCCGTCGGGTTTCGAGCTCACCCGGATTGATGAGGCACTGGCGGCGATCGGATTGCTGCGCGACACCAATGTGCGGACCCTCGCATTCTCGCGGATGCTTCGCGCGGGGTGTGTGTCCCTCCGGGAGCGGTCGTTGATGCTCTTCCCGAGATGGAACCAGTGCTCTAGTTGAAGGGGCGGTGACCGCACAAGTGTTGCCCACGCCGACGTGGTCACCGCGTGGCTCCGGAGTTATCCGGCGACGACACCGTTGTTTTCATGTGGCTCCATTGTTTTGTTCTGCGTGCTCGTGCGACGTTTTGCCCTTTCCCGTTGTTTGTAATATATTTTCCCCTTAGGGGCATGTGCCCTCCCCCACCTCCCCCACATTGACTTGTGCTGGACGACGCTAGGTCCACGCACCTCCGGCACACCCTACCTCGTGAAACGTGAAACAGATAGACACGTTGCAAGATGATAGGGTCATGATGCAGATTTCGTACTACTAAAGATATGAACACCGCCGTGAAAGCTCCGGTTTGGTTTTGGTAATTAATGACCCTCAAACGTTGCTAATGCTTTGCTCTAAGTGTGGTTAGACACATAGCAACGTGACGGTGGATGATGGAGCATGGTGATCACGGTGATGAACATGAAGGATGTAAAGTGATCGAGCTCCGACGGAGGCCCATGGAGATCAAGGCGAAGGTATACTTGATAGGGCTTTCCGGTTTAGTGGTCGAGACACTTAGCGAGTGTGACCACATTTAGGATCGATAACCGACTATCAAGAGGGGTTTCCTCGGTTTCATTCGCGGTCCTAAGTGCCTCTAGTTGTGACTTTGCATGGTGCATGAGAGGCTAACTAGAGAGCTAACACTTGTCGACATGATCTTGAGTAGATACGCTAACTCCGGTGCTTGAGAAGTGTTCTACTTTGTGGAGTTAGCACCTTGGACAAGTGGTTTGGAGTTTGGGGCGAAGGTGGCGTTGATCGCGCGTTGGTTTGCGGGGTTGAGTTGGGTTTGGGTCCCTTCTCTCCCTCCCGCCGAGCTTGCGAGGCGGGATTCGGCGTTTTCGGAAAATTGGAGGCCTATTTTCTATTGCGCCGATGCAATTTATTAGAGAAGTTGGCGTTCGCGGCGGGCGCGAAAACGTTGTTTTCGGGCGCCGGACGCGGCGGCCGGACGCAGGGCCGGGCAGGGCCGGACGCGTCCGGCGTTGCGCGCGTTGTGTCGGTGCACGGTGGTGGCCGGGCGCGCCGGCGCCGGACGCGGGCGGCAGACGCGTCCGGCGGCGGGCCGGACGCGCACCGGAACTTTCGCTCGCGTGCTCGTGCGTGGCTCGCCCGTCGGACGCGCGCCGGACGCACGCGTCGGTCTCGGGCGGTTTCCTGTTCATCGTCCGGCGCTGGGTGACGTGGCGTCTTTAAACTCCAACGGTCGACTGACGACGGCACGGCAGAGAGCGGCGGACGCGTCCGCCGGCTGAGCGCCGGACGCGTCCGGCGCGTTGTAAAGCGTCAGCCCAAGGGCAACGGCTCCATTTCGTGGAGGGGGTCTATAAATAGACCATTGGCCGGCTTGGGGAGGCTCTCTTCGCCATTTCTACTCACTTGAGCATACTTTGAGCAGGAGAGACACTCCCCCACTCATCTCTTTGATTCCTTTGCTAATCTTGAGAGAGATTTGAGTGAGAACAAGTGATTTGCATTGAGAGTTGCATCTAGAGGCACTTGTTCATCGAGTGAGCTGCGGATTCTTGTTACTCTTCGGTGATTCCCGTCACCGTAGACGGTTTGGAGCGGCGGGTGGTGGTTGAGCTCGACTTGGTGATTGTTCGAGGCCACACCGGGTTCTTGTGAGGGGTTCTTGATCCTTCCCCGCGGAGTTCGCGAAAGGATACTCTAGTGGATTGCTCGTGGCTTGTGGATCCTTGACTTGTGTGGAGATTGCGGCTCCCCATTGGGGTTTTTGGCACCGAGCCAATTGAGCGGGCAACTCACCAAGCAAGTGCATCGCCACAACGAGGACTAGCTTGCCGGGAAGCAAGTGAACCTCGGTAAAAAATCTTTGTGTTGATTTGTGATTGCCGAGGCTTCGATCTCCATCGTGATTGTGCTTGAGCATCTCTAGGTGATTGGCTATCTTCTACTCTTCGCGGCGGTATAACCCTCCTTCCTCTCTTCACTTACCCTTAGTAGAATTGCTTGTTGTGGTCGGTCGGGAACCACTCTTTGTGTAGCTTAAATCCCGTGGGTAGAATTGCTTGGTTGGTTTCGGTGAACCGACATTGTGTAGCTTGATCACCGTTGTTGTGCGTGCAATTAATTTGAGTAGCCTTGTATGGTAGGACGGCTTGCATAGAATAGTCGAAGCACTTGCGTTGCACATTTGCCGCCTTGCTATCTAATTGGATTGTCTAGTTTTATTGCTAGAATTTTATTAGGCTATTCACCCCCCTCTAGCCATTGTGACCTTACACGTGGTATCGAGCCGGGCACCGTTTGTTTAAGTTGGATTAACATCCTACGGTGAAGCAATGGCATTGGTTATGCATATCAACAACACCAAGAAGGCACCATCATTTCGAGGTGAGGACTATGCAAAATGGAAGCTCAAGATGAGGAGTCATCTCAAATCAATCAACCTTGAGGTGTGGAAAGTGGTGGAGACAAAGTTTGAGCTTGTTGAGGGTGCGGTGCCAACACCGGCCGAAGAGAAGAAGCAACAAGCAAATGACATTGCCGTGAGTGCTTTTCATGAGGCACTTGATGATAAAGCTTTTGAGCTCATCAAGAACCTTGAGGTGGCTCATGACATTTGGAAGAAGCTAGAAGAAGCTTATGAGGGCACCGAAAGTGTCAAGACCGCAAGAGCCTACATGTTGCAAGAGAAGTTTGCAAACTTCTCAATGAAGGAGGATGAGAGTGTGCCGGAGATGTTCCATAGGCTCCAAGTCATTGTCAATGAGCTCAAGGGACTTGGGGAAGAGATCAAGGACTCTCAATTCTCCACCAAGTTCATGAGGTGTCTTCCCAAGAGATTTGATATGTTGAAGACCGTCATGGTGAAGACAACAATGAAGGAGAAGCCAACTCCCAACCAAGTCCTTCAAGAGATAATGGCCGATGATGAGTTTAGAGAAGATCATGAGAAGGAAGAGTTGGTGAAGAAGAAGAAGAAGGAGAATGAGAAAAAGGATGATGACAAGAAGAGCGTGGCATTCAAGGCCACATCATCCAAGAGCAAGGGCAAGAAGAAGAAAGAAGAGTCATCAAGTGAAGATGAACCATGCTCTAGCTCAAGTGGGCAAGAAGAAGAAGTGAGTGAACAAATGGCACTCCTTGTGAAGAGAATGGGAAAGCTCATGAAGAAGGGGTACCGGTCCAAGAGCAAGAGAGGCTCATCCAAGTCAAGTGACCGTCCCATGAAGTGCTTCCGGTGCAATAGCAAGGATCATCTCATTGCCAAGTGTCCTTATGCGAGTGATGATGAAGATGCCATGAGGAAGGAGAGGAAGAAGCAAGAGAAGAAGAAGGAGGAAAAGACTCCTCCCATCACAAGAAGAAGGGTGAATCTCATGTGGCAACTTGGGAGAGTGATTCATCTTCCTCAAGTGATGATGATGATGATGATTCCAAGAAGAAGAAGAAGAAGGGGCACGCAAGCATTGCCATTCAAGAGAAGCTTTCTCTATTTGGTGCTCCATCGTCTTGCTTCATGGCCAAGGCCACTAAGGTAAAACCTCCACCCGATAGTGATGATGAGAGTGATGATGATGATGACACCACAAAAGAAGAACTATGGGTTATGCTTGAGGATTGCAAAGGTGCTTTCAATGACTCTAGGAAAGAATGTAGGGGCTTGCGCAAGGATAAACAAAATCTTGAGCAAGAACTTATGGAGTTGAGGGCTTCTTATGAGAGTCTAAAGGTAGACCATAAGAAGCTAGAGATTGCTCACTCCAAGCTTGAAAAAGCTCATTCTTCTCTATTTGAGAAGCAAGAGAAAGTGCAATCACAAGTGGTGATCATAGAGAAGAAAGATGTGTCTACATCATGTGATTCACTTGATGATTCAATTGTTATTGCATCACTTGGCCGTTCATGCTCTTATGCCTCTACTTCATCTAGTAGTGTTGGTCATGCATGTGATTCTACACTAGTAGTTGAGAATGAGTCTCTTAAGAAGGAAGTCAAGGAGCTCAACCACACCTTGGCTAAGGCTTTTGGTGGTGAGGACCGCTTGCTTATGTGCTTGGGTAGCCAAAGAGCTTCTCTCTACAAAGAGGGATTGGGCTATACCCCCAAGAAAGGCAAGGCCGCTTTTGCTCCTCACAAGACTAGTTTTGTGAAGAACAATGGTAGCTATTGCAAGAGTTGCAAGCAAGTTGGTCATCTAGAGCATGCATGCAAGAACAAGAACACTAGTGCCTCCTCTTACAAGTTGAATGCTTCTTATATGCTTGTTAAGAGTGAGAGTGGTGTGAGTGCTAGATTCATTGGTACACCATGGATGAGCTCAAAGAAGAAAGCTATTTGGGTGCCAAAGACTCTAGTGACTAACCTTCAAGGACCCAAGCAAAAATGGGTACCTAAAGCTTGATGTCTTCTTGTAGGTAAATTACAAAGCCGGAGGAGGCATTGGGTGCTTGATAGTGGTGCATCAAATCATATGACCGGTGAAGATAGTATGTTCAAGTCACTTGACAAGAATGACAATGGTGGATTCAACTCCATCACATTTGGTGACAATAGCAAGGGTGATGTCATGGGGCTTGGAAAGGTTGCAATCTCCAACGACAAGGATCTCTCCAATGTGTTGCTAGTTGATACTTTGAACTTCAATCTTTTGTCGGTGGCACAATTGTGTGATCTTGGCTACAAGTGCATATTTGATGACAAGCATGTTGAGGTAGTGAGCAAGGATCAAGCAAATATCATCTTCAAGGGGTTTAGGTATGGAAGCTTGTACTTGGTAGATTTCAATGCTAGTGAAGCTCAACTTTCATCATGTTTGATTGGCAAGTCAAGCAAGGGATGGCTATGGCATAGGCGCCTAGGTCATGTTGGCATGAAGCAATTGAACAAGTTGGTGAAGCATGATCTAGTGAGAGGCTTGAATGATGTCACATTTGAGAAGGATAGACCTTGTAGTGCATGTCAAGCCGGCAAGCAACATGGGAACTCACATCCCAAGAAGAATGAGATGTCAACATCTAGAGCATTTGAGTTGTTGCACATGGACTTGTTTGGCCCAACTCACTACACATCAATTGGGGGCAACAAGTATGGTTTTGTGATTGTGGATGATTACACAAGATACACTTGGGTGTTCTTCCTCTATGACAAAAGTGAAGTCTATGATCTATTCAAGTCATTTGTCAAGAGGGTGCAAAATGAGTTTGACACTACCATCAAGAAGATAAGAAGTGACAATGGGAGTGAATTCAAGAACACAAGAGTTGAAGAGCTGTGTGATGAGCTTGGAATTGTGCATCAATTCTCACCAACCTACACTCCTCAATCCAATGGTGTAGTTGAAAGGAAGAATAGGACCTTGATTGAGATGGCAAGAACCATGTTACTTGAGTACAATGTGAGTGAGAAGTTTTGGAGTGATGCTATCAACACGGCTTGCTACTATAGCAACCGTCTCTATTGCCATGGGAAGTTAGAGAAGACTCCATATGAAATCTTGAATGGAAGGAAGCCCAATATTGCTTACTTCCGAGTCTTTGGTTGTAAGTGCTACATACTCAAGAAGGGGCAAAGACTTGGCAAGTTTGACAAGAGATGTGATGAGGGATTTCTTCTTGGCTACTCTACTTCTAGCAAGGCTTATAGAGTGTGGAACTTGGCTAGTGGGCTAGTTGAAGAGGTTCATGATGTTGAATTTGATGAAACCCAAGGCTCTCAAGTTGGAGATCAAATTCAAGAAGATGTGGGTGGAGATCAATTGAGCAATGAAATGAGATACATGGACATTGGTGACATTAGGCCTAGACAAGTGGATGATGGTGATGAAGTGCAAGTGCCAACTCAAGTAGTGATTGATGATTCCAATGAGGCAAGCACAAGTGGTACTCAACATGAAGATCAAGATCAAGGTCAAGCAAGCAATGCAAATGAGCTAGTTCTTCAACCTTCAAACATTGCAAGAGATCATCCTCTAGATCATATCATTGGTGACATTCAAAGAGGCGTACAAACAAGATCAAGATTGGCTAGCATATGTGAGCATTATTCCTTTGTGTCATTCATTGAGCCAACTAAGATTGATGAGGCATTGAAGGATCCGGATTGGATAAATGCCATGCATGAGGAATTGAACAACTTCACTAGGAATGAAGTTTGGGAGCTTGTTGAGAGGCCAAAGAAACACAATGTGATTGGCACCAAGTGGGTCTTCAAGAACAAGCAAGATCAAGATGGCTTAGTGGTGAGGAACAAAGCAAGACTAGTGGCTCAAGGTTACACACAAGTTGAGGGTCTTGACTTTGGAGAAACTTATGCACCGGTGGCAAGATTGGAGGCAATTAGAATCTTATTAGCCTATGCTTGTGCTCACAACATCAAGCTCTATCAAATGGATGTGAAGAGTGCATTTCTCAATGGCTTCATCAATGAGGAAGTATATGTTGCACAACCTCCCGGTTTTGAAGATGACAAGAAGCCCAACCATGTCTACAAGCTCAAGAAGGCTTTGTATGGATTGAAGCAAGCTCCAAGGGCATGGTATGAAAGATTGAGGGACTTTCTCATATCCAAAGGCTTCAAGATGGGAAAAGTTGACACTACTCTCTTCACCAAGAAGATAGAAGATGATTTGTTTGTGTTGCAAATCTATGTGGATGATATCATCTTTGGATCAACAAATCAATTCTTTTGTGAAGAGTTTGCAAATATGATGGCTAGTGAGTTTGAGATGTCAATGCTTGGAGAGTTGAGCTACTTCCTTGGTCTTCAAATCAAGCAAATGAAGAATGGCACCTTTGTGAGTCAAGGCAAGTACATTAAGGACATGATCAAGAAGTTTGGGTTGCAAGATGCTAAGGCCATTAGTACACCTATGGGAACCAATGGTGGCTTGGACATTGATGATAGTGGCAAGATGATTGAGCAAAAGCTATATAGATCAATGATTGGAAGCTTGCTATATGTGACCGCTTCAAGGCCGGATGTCATGTTTAGTGTGTGCATGTGTGCAAGGTTTCAAGCTTCTCCAAGAGAGAGTCACTTGACGGCAACCAAGAGGGTGTTGAGATACTTGAAGGGTACTCAAGATGTTGGTCTATGGTATCCCAAGGGGTCAAGCTTTGAGTTGATTGGATACTCCGACTCCGACTATGCCGGTTGCAAGATTGATAGGAAGAGCACAAGTGGAACATGCCAAGTGCTAGGAAGATCTCTTGTATCATGGTCTTCAAAGAAGCAAAATAGTGTGGCACTCTCCACCGCCGAAGCCGAGTACATTAGTGCGGGGAATTGTTGTGCACAATTGCTATGGATGAAAGCCACCTTGAAGGACTATGGGATCAAGTTCAAGCATGTGCCTTTGTTTTGTGACAATGAAAGTGCAATCAAGATGACAAACAATCCGGTTCAACATTCAAGAACCAAGCACATTGATGCGAGGCACCACTTCATTAGAGATCATCAACAAAAGGGTGATATTAGCATTGAAAGCATTGGCACCGAAGATCAACTAGCCGACATATTCACCAAGCCTCTTGATGAGAAGAGATATTGCAAGTTGAGGAATGAGTTGAACATACTTAGCTTCTCCAACATGGATTGATGCACCCCCATATATGACATGCCTCTCCTCCAACATAGCAAGGTAAAGTTGGGTGTTGCATTTCATGCATCCTTTGCTAGTTGTGTAGACATGTATACATGTGCATCTTGCTAGGCTCATTCATTGCAAATCAAATGAATTTGAAGGATATTTGGCACCACTATTGTTTCTATGCTTGATTTGATCTAGTGGTGGCATATGACTTGTTTGTGAGCTTGTAAACCTAGTGTTGAATCTTTAGCACTTGCTCATGATGTGTATCTCAACATGGTCAAGATAACCCTTATTCTTATGAGGTGTGAAGAAGCTTGCCCTTGGTTCAAACCGAGATACATTTTCTAGGCATGTGGTTTAGATTTGGCCATAGTTGATTGACTTGTTTCTCTCATCTTATGCACCCTTCTTGGTCATTGATGACAAAGGGGAGAAGATAGTTTACACCTGGGGAGAAATAAGTCACAAAGAGCAATGGAAGGGGATCAATTTTTATGATATGACCCAACCATGAGCACACAAATAGGGGAGCAAGCTCATAGACTATTTGTTGCATTTGTATGTGCATACATATTGTTATGGAGCATTGCAAGCTAAATTCAATATTCATGCTTGTTTGGTGTATTGCTAGTATAGAACCTGATTGATGAAATGAAGTACTAGCATGCTTAGGTGGTCTCTAGACATAGAGTTTCTCTTGTCCAAATACCTTGCTTATAATGTGATCTCATGAGGTATCTTGAGTTTTGATGGATGTCTAGATTCCCATGGTGCTAAGGAAGGTTTATTATCGCACTCCGATTGGTATCACGCTTCAAAGGTCAATTCTATAAACCTTAGTACCATTTTGGTTGTGGTAACTCTCACAAAAGTTTCATCTATGCATGTGTGCTTGAAAATCGACCAAACATTTGATGCACACATGTAGGGAGCTACCACTACCAAAACCGGAATTGAAATGCTTGTCCAATCCAAGATTCATGATCAAAATGTCTTGGGCAAGCAATTCAATTTCATATTGAATTCAATTTCCATATCTTTGTGAGTTTGTCGAGGTTGTCATCAATTACCAAAAAGGGGAGATTGAAAGCTCCGGTTTGGTTTTGGTAATTAATGACCCTCAAACGTTGCTAATGCTTTGCTCTAAGTGTGGTTAGACACATAGCAACGTGACGGTGGATGATGGAGCATGGTGATCACGGTGATGAACATGAAGGATGTAAAGTGATCGAGCTCCGACGGAGGCCCATGGAGATCAAGGCGAAGGTATACTTGATAGGGCTTTCCGGTTTAGTGGTCGAGACACTTAGCGAGTGTGACCACATTTAGGATCGATAACCGACTATCAAGAGGGGTTTCCTCGGTTTCATTCGCGGTCCTAAGTGCCTCTAGTTGTGACTTTGCATGGTGCATGAGAGGCTAACTAGAGAGCTAACACTTGTCGACATGATCTTGAGTAGATACGCTAACTCCGGTGCTTGAGAAGTGTTCTACTTTGTGGAGTTAGCACCTTGGACAAGTGGTTTGGAGTTTGGGGCGAAGGTGGCGTTGATCGCGCGTTGGTTTGCGGGGTTGAGTTGGGTTTGGGTCCCTTCTCCCTCCCGCCGAGCTTGCGAGGCGGGATTCGGCGTTTTCGGAAAATTGGAGGCCTATTTTCTATTGCGCCGGATGCAATTTATTAGAGAAGTTGGCGTTCGCGCGGGCGGGAAAACGTTGTTTTACGGGCGCCGGACGCGGCGGCCGGACGCAGGCCGAGGGGCCGGACGCGTCCGGGCGCGTTGTGAAGTCGGTGCACGGTGGTGGCCGGGCACAGCGTGCGCCGGACGCGGCGGCAGACGCGTCCGGCGGCGGCCGGACGCGCACCAGAAACTTTCTGGCTCGCGTGCTCGTGCGTGGCTCGCCGTCGGACGCGCTGGGACGCACGCGTCGGTCTCGGCGGTTTCCTGTTCATCGTCCGGGCGTGGTGACGTGGCGTCTTTAAACTCCAACGGTCGACCGACGACGGCACGGTAGAAGAGCGGCGGACGCGTCCCGGCCGAGCGCGGACGCGTCCGGCGCGTTGTAAAGCGTCGCCCAAGGGCAACGGCTCCATTTCGTGGAGGGGGTCTATAAATAGACCATTGGCCGGCTTGGGAGGCTCTCTTCGCCATTTCTACTCACTTGAGCATACTTTGAGCGGGAGAGACACTCCCCCACTCATCTCTTTGATTCCTTTGCTAATCTTGAGAGAGATTTGAGTGAGAACAAGTGATTTGCATTGAGAGTTGCATCTAGAGGCACTTGTTCATCGAGTGAGCCGCGGATTCTTGTTACTCTTCGGTGATTCCCGTCACCGTAGACGGTTTGGAGCAAATGGGTGGTGGTTGAGCTCGACTTGGTGATTGTTCGAGGCCACACCGGGTTCTTGTGAGGGTTCTTGATCCTTCCCCGCGGAGTTCGCGAAAGGATACTCTAGTGGATTGCTCGTGGCTTGTGGATCCTTGACTTGTGTGGAGATTGCGGCTCCCCATTGGGGTTTTTGGCACCGAGCCAATTGAGCGGGCAACTCACCAAGCAAGTGCATCGCCACAACGAGGACTAGCTTGCCGGGAAGCAAGTGAACCTCGGTAAAAAATCTTTGTGTTGATTTGTGATTGCCGAGGCTTCGATCTCCATCGTGATTGTGCTTGAGCATCTCTAGGTGATTGGCTATCTTCTACTCTTCGCGGCGGTATAACCCTCCTTCCTCTCTTCACTTACCCTTAGTAGAATTGCTTGTTGTGGTCGGTCCGGGAACCACTCTTTGTGTAGCTTAAATCCCGTGGGTAGAATTGCTTGGTTGGTTTCGGTGAACCGACATTGTGTAGCTTGATCACCGTTGTTGTGCGTGCAATTAATTTGAGTAGCCTTGTATGGTAGGACGGCTTGCATAGAATAGTCGAAGCACTTGCGTTGCACATTTGCCGCCTTGCTATCTAATTGGATTGTCTAGTTTTATTGCTAGAATTTTATTAGGCTATTCACCCCCCCCCTCTAGCCATTGTGACCTTACACGCCGCCGCCACCACATTCAGACGTGGAGGTCGAGGCCATTGGCGGCAGCAAAGCTAACCACATGGAGATTGACAATGCCGGAACTTCAGCAGGGACCTCAAAGACCTCTGCTCTTTGATCTTCACTGCAGTCCCCCCTGCCTGTGTTCCCGTGCCCGCCTACAGTTGAGCCAAATGCAGGGGCGGCACCGAGGCGAAGCCGGCAATGGTGACAAAGCGAGCCGGTAAACTGACTTGCGGCAAGACCGAAATCTGTTCCGGTGGTGCAATAGGCACAGCACAAGCTCATGCAGTATCTCGAATTTACCAACACCATTGCGCTGTCCCCCGCTATGCCCTGATGGTGCTATCACAGCATATGTGGACCTGTATAAGAAGAATCTTCAGCACAAGGCATCAACGCAATTAGAGCAGCAACAAAACGCCATGGTGGCCATTGGTTGCAGAGATGGATGTTGCATGAGGCCATTGTTGGTCCTATGTCGATTAAATTGGTTGATGTTAGGTACGTTACTGCTGACAAGGACTGGTGTTCAACCAGTGAAGTTAGGAGCGACCCACTTCAGTTTGCAGTGTTGGGTAGACTTAGAGGTATCTGTCGGAATTAAGTGCAATTCCCCCTGTGCAGGTGTACTGGCAAGCGCACTCAACAAATATGCTAAAATGATTTGACCATATAGCACAGTATATCAGTAGCAATGAACAAGGAGGCATTTTGCTGCATTTTGCTTATAAAGGCAGGGCAGGCAGCAGTACAGAAAACATGAAAGGGAAACAACATGTTCAAATCATTTGACTAGATAGCAGTACATTAATACCAATGAACAAGGAGGCACATCATCGGTTACTTGCTCACATCAGATTGCAAGGTGCATGGATTAAACACACATGTATCATTTCATTTATAAAAAACTAAGGGGCGAGAAGCACGGACTCCATGGTAAGCTTGAAGAAAGAGAATTCTAAATTCTCCTCGGATTGGTGTAAACAACGTCAGTGAACTATCTTGAACTGGCATCGTCATATTGGTTACCAGTGGAGTAGAAATGACAGTAGGATTTGAGTAGAATGGTCCCTGAACCAATTTATATTGCAAGAAGAAAAGACATTATATGAACCAGTGCATATTGCAAGAACAAAAGGCATTCTATAAGATGAAAATACACTGTCAATGTATGAGATATAGATTTTCAGTAATCTTACAGGCTGTTCTGAAGTTCCAGCTGAATCGTTGGATGATTGCCTAGGATCATCTGTTGTGCAGACACATGTGTATAAATCGGTTTTGTACATAGCAAAAAAAATGTAAATTCAATAAAAGTTAGTATGCCCACCTTTCTTTGTTTTATTTCTAAGACATTTTTCTTTCCCTCGCTTTTTTTTTTTTTTTGAAGAACCATTTTTATTGCCTTCTTCCAGTACACTTTTTTTAAGTGTTGGACCCTTTTTATGTGGAGGGACTCTAAATTATATGCGCCCTTTTGCAGCCTCTTCAGTACAATTGAGGAAACATTGGGGAGCTTCTTTTTCATTCAAGTTTAACTGGCTTAATAAATTTTCAACTTCTTCAGTCAACTTATCAAAGCCATCATTCAAGTGCTGAAGGACCTTTTCTGAAACCGCACATTTCAATGCAACTGATATCATTTTTCGTGAGAGAAGTGCACTTTGAGCTTGCAAGCTATCACACTGATATTGTTTGTTATTAGAAAAGGTACTTCTTTTTGCATATTTTGTCCATCTGTTTAATATGTAGGTATGAGGCAAAGTGATAATATTGTTTTGGTTGAAGACTCGTAGTATATGCCTGCACAACATACCTGCATGATTTAAGGATTGTTAGAAATGATATATTATATTAATATCACTACATTGCAAAGTTTCTCTGTCATATGCACTTACCAAAACAAACATACTTGTTGCATGAACACAACACTTGCACATTATCTGAATCAAAAGTAACTGTAGCTTCATCCCAACTCTGATTCATAGACATTATCTTGTATGTGCTTTTTGTCCCTTCATGAGTTACCAATGTGCATGAAAGAAGAAACTGCCTTTTGAATTCCTCCTCAAAAACAGCATACATATTTCTTGTATATGATTCGGCAGCTACCTTCAACAATGGTAAGTTACTGACACAGAGAACTGGATCTGAACTCCGTGACTTATAATCCTCATATAATTCATTTGCACGGAGCCGTCCAGCACACTTTTCAAATTCTACCAAGAGTTCTGAAATGGAAAGTTTCCTACGGAAAGTTCTCTTGAACACATTACTCATTTCTTCACTCCTTTGAGTGGATGTCATGTCTGCACAAAATGAATCGTAGCGGTAGACGGTGGCCCATTTTTCACGTAATGCATATAAATTTTGTAACCAGGAATTATCTTCAAGGCCATATGTTGTCAATAACTCTTGCCACTTCATGTCAAAATGTGGTACTGATCTTTCCTCATATACACAATGATGGAAGTCCTTCAGAAAATCTTGATTATCAGAGATTACTTGACTAAGATATTCTGTAGCATTCTGGTATATGTGCCATAGGCAGAGACGATGACTAGAGTTTGGAAATACAAGCTTGATTGCCTTTTCCATTGCAGCACATTGATCTGTGAAAACTGTAATAGGTTGCTTACCTGACATTGCTTTCAGAAAGTTACTAAATAACCAGACAAATGACTTGGCGCTCTCATCAAATAATAGTGCAGCTCCAAAAATAATGTTTTGCTTGTGATGGTTTGTTCCAAGAATAGGAGCAAATGGCATTTCAAGTTTGTTTGTCTGAAATGTAGTGTCAATGCATATGACATCGCCAAAGCAAGCATAATCTGCAATGGCTTGACCATCTGTCCAAAAAAATTACATATCCGACCATCCTCTTTGTCTAATTGCACAGCATAATAGAAAGAAGGATCTTCAACCTGTTTATTTTCCAAATATTCCAGTAAGGTTTGTGCATCATTGGCTTCTAAGTACCTTTGCGTTGATGACTGATGAAGTTATTGCAATCCATCTTCAAGACTTGCACATCCTCAACTCCACCTGACCATCTCTGAAAGAAATCATATATTTCTGTTGGCTTGACTCCCACTTGCCGCATTTTGCTAATTATTTGTTCATCCTCTTTTGGCATGCGTCGCTGTGATCTAAGCATGTGCGCTTTGTCAGGGCTAACAAGGTTGTGGTTATGAGCAAGTATGACCTTTTGCATTGTCCAGGTTCCTTCTCGTGAAATATAGAACTGAACACGGGCATTGCAACATGTCCGCGTAGAAGCACGTTCTTTCTTTGGTTGATATTTTGGATTAACATTCTTGTGGCCTTCATTACTGCAAACAAAATACTTCGAAGATAATGTGCCATCTGCTCTCTGTTTAGTGTGACACTTTTTAATACTAAACCCGACCTTTCCAGCATATGCATTATAGAACTTGTATGCATCATTCTCTGAAGTAAAGCTCATGCCAACCTTGGGCACAAGTTCATTTGAAACAGTTTGGTCATTAACCTACATTAAAGGCATGCATATACATCAAGTACTTATACTGAGATCATCCTCCTTACACAAATTGCTAGGCACACTATAAATCACTTCAGTAAATAAAATAAAAAGCCTTGCTCACCTCAAAATCCACAGCAAAAACTTCATTTTTCTCATTAGATGAGTCAAGATCTCCATCATCATCCTCAACATTGGGACAAGGTCTTCCGCTCATATCACCATGGGCAGCTTCCTGCAACATAAGGGCTAACCTACCAGCGGCCGCCGCACGAGAAGATGAAGCTGCCATGGATAGCTACCGATGGAAGGTACACTTCACTGGCTCTCCAACTCGTGTAATTGCGGGCTGCGTGGAGATGAAGATGCAACCGTGGGTACCTTCCAATGAACAAATAGCTACGAAGAAGAAAGGCCCTGCCGCCCTGGAGCCTTGACGTGCAAGGAACCTGATAGAAACAGAACCAACAGCATTTATGTCCTTTGAGATTGTGACTGCACATGTCAGTTTGGAAGCAACTAATTTGACGTGGGGAAGACCGGGTCCTCTATAGTTTGCTTCTGTTGTTTCACTCTGTTTTCATCCCAAGTGGCACTTAAATGATGGTCCTTTTACATATTCAGAGTTGTGGCTTAATTAACCTGTCAGAATTGGACTTTGCTCCAAGACATGATATAAAGCTTCGTGAAGGCACTCACCTGGGATGAAAACCGACTGAAAACTTACTTATGGCTTGTTATAAAAGTTACGAGTCTTCCTTAACTAGCATTCTCTTTGTTATAAATTCCAAGTCATTTTAGTTTTTTTAGTACATAGTTTTTACTGCGCGCATGGACCGTGATGGACCCAGGATTTAAAACAAGGTAGTCATTTTTATATGCAATACTGTAAAACCAAAAAAAAAGTTTGGTATGTATGACTATAAAATAACCAAACTGTGATAATTCATTTAAAAGGTTTGAACTTACACAAATGGGTCATACATAAGATAAGATTTTACATAAACAAGATACTACAATACTAGTTCTAGGCTTTTACTTTGCGCTTTCTCGTTGCCATGAACAGCTGGAATTGGTGAAGCACAAGTTGCAACTTTTTAATTTTGGCCTCATGCTTGTCAAAAAGAAATGTGATAGTATTTGATTTGTTCGTACCTCAATTTCCTAGAAAATACTAACAGATTTCATTCAAATCTTGGCTCACAATCCCTAAGCCCACTTTTGTAGTCCAGACTAAATTCTACAATGACCAAATCCTGAAGACTAAAGTCCAGACAAAAGAACTCACCAGGGAGGCAGGGAGCAAAGCCAGCAGGCGGCAGGGGCCAGAGGCCAGGGCAGATTGGGCGGCCGCCGGCCGGCCTGGCTAGCTGCTTGGCGCGTGCGCCAGCGGCGGTGGCGAGCCCGTTTAGGCGACCATGCGGGCGGCGGGTGGCATCGGTGCCACTCGGCGCTCGGCGAGGTGATAGATGTGGGGCAGGCTGATGGAGACCAGCGGGCGAGCTCCGCCAGCAGACCTAGGGCATGGAAGGGACTAGAGGAGTAGAGGTACCAGTCAATCACTTCTCGCGGCCACCAGTCAATCACTTCTCGCGGCCTCTCGTCTCACGCAGAGCAGTCTGAGTTGGAGCCTACCGCACTGGCTCTGCCTGGATGGACCATTTTTTTTTTTTTTTTTTGAGAGAGAGAGGAAGACGTCTGGACAAGCCAAAAAAATGGCCAAAAAAAAAAACACGAAAAGACATGACAAGCTAAATATGATAAGTTAGCAAGTTTGGTAGTCAAACAAATGCTAGCCAAATTCATGGCTTGCTAAATCTTTGGCATGACAAATTTTGGTAGCCAACCAACTAGACCTGTAATTTTGTCACAGTTCTAACATCCCGAATGCTCTCTGGCAAAGGTCGTCGGCTATCGCTAATCATTTCTCCAATGTTAAAACTGTCCAAGGGCTTCCCAAGAGGCAGATGACAACCTTCTGCCACACCATGATCTCCGTTCTCCATTTTGGATAGCGGCACAGGGACTTGGCTTTGTGTTCCTTCCCTGCCTGATAATACATACCTGACACACTTTGGGATTGATGGTTCGAAGCTCAATCCAGAACACCAGTGTACCTCCAAATCCTGAAGGCTTGGGAATGAACAAATTCTCATTGTGACCCTGCTCCTCCATATATCTTTGAACTCCTTAACTTGTTGGTTACTTGTGAGATAATTCTTCTTAGCTTTCAGTGGTTCGATACACGAAATGCAAGACGAGCAAAATGTCACTACTGACATTGTTGCTTTGGAGACAGCTGCTCAACATCAGAAGTATGGAAACCATCCTTTCACGATTGTTTTAGGGCTTCGGAACCATCAATACTGACATTGCATATCAATTTGTTTGCTTCTGTATATGTGAATAACTGAAACTGAACTTTGTTGTCAGTGCTCAGAACAAAGACAGGAGAGTAGTTTGGCTTTTGACTTAGCTGAATTGTATATTGAATGGTTTAGTTAAATCTGTAGTAACCCATCTTGGTTTTTGTAAAATGTGACAGTTCAGAAAAATTTGCCAAGACTTTCATTCTTATTTACTCACATGAAAGATTTATGAGCAATTTCGTATTCTGTGACACTGTGCCTTCATGATGGTAGCATTAGTGGAACTGATGAGTTTGGCCAACATTCTACCATGGATGATCCTTTGATCCAAGACAGCAATGGTAATGCCACAATGCCAACCGCTACAAGTGATATGTATGTACAATCTTTAGCCACGTTTGCTCCTTTCATCCAAGGCGGATTTACAAGTCTTTTACTGGAGTTGAACAAGAGTCTAAATTGCTCACGCCTGCTAAAAATTTACATTTTGATTAATATGTTGCCACCTGTTAGGATAAGGGTGAATTTTGTTAGCTATGTAAGTCAGTTGATCACATTTATACTGACTGAGAAGGACTGTCCATTTCAGGACTCTCTTCTGTTTAAGCAAACTGTTCTAGAATTTTTTTTATGGCTGATTGTAATTTTTTAAAATTTTCTCATAATTGATAATTCGTCTCAAACACTGAAGTTAACAGCAAGGCCAAGTGGACGGTGTTATTCAGTTAATGCAGTCCTAACATCAGCTTACACAGGCATAGTTCCTTCGAAAAGAATCATGCAATATACAATGACACAAGGCACTAGTGGTTGGACATGAACCTACGACAAACTGAACCAGAATAACAACTTCACAAGGTTGTTCAATACAGCAAGAACATCTCTCTTTACATTGCAGAAGACTTAAAAAGGGGATGGTCGTGTTCACCCAGCAAAGTTTCAGAGCATTGCACAATTTGATTCAAGTGGAAGATTGGTTGCCTCTTCAGCGCTTCCATTCAGCTTTGATTGCTCTACCTGCAGATGTTAAAAAAATTGAGAAGGAATGTCCAAAAAAACAAAAGAAAGGTTGTTGGTCCAGACATTTAAGTTTAATATTCCAAACTATTCAAGATAAATTCTTTGTGAACATGATGGAAAATGAATACCATAAATCAATAAGCTGAATTTAAAAGACTATTAGCTTATAGTCAGTTGAGAAACATCCCTTTTTAACTGTTATCATTTGCATGATTGCATCACTTGAAAATATAGACCCATCACTTTTTTTACACCATCCTCTCACTTCCTTGTATGTGTCTGTAAACACTGTGAGTTCAAACTTACTCTTTGTATTGGAAGGAAGAGAGTGGCGTCGGGTGAAACCATTCTTTTCTGCTGATGAATCAGAATCCAGTTTGGGTGAATTCTGGGCTCGCAACTTCGCCTTTGCGGACTCGGTTGCAGCCATATAGCTTGGCTGCCTTGGCTGAACAGGAGTAGTGTGAGTCCCATTTTCTACATATTCTGATTTGTTGGGGAATGAAGACTTCCTCTTGCTAGTTCTAAGGCTTCCATTAGACAGGTGATCTTCCTTGGACCTTGCTTCCTCTTTCTTCCATAAAACATTGTCTTCAATATTAATGTTTTGCAGTGGCATTTCTTCAACTGCTGGAGCAACAACAGTGGGATCATCATCATTTTCTCCTACAGAAACCGAATCCAGCTGAATTTCCTGATCACTTTTCAAACCAGGTACCAAGTCCAAGCTATCCATATTTGAATATTGCAATAGATGATCATTGTCAGAGTATTCTTGTGAAGCCTCACGTGTATTCTCACATTGAATATCTTGATGGTCAGAGATCCCATTCAGGAGACTAGGTATCTTTGAGATTTCTGCCACAGGATTAGATTCCTTTGGGACATCAACCCTGGAACTAGATATCTTTGAGGCTTCAGCCATCGAATCAGTTACCTTCCTGAGGTTCCTTTTAACCTTTTCAAGTTCAGATAACTGGCTATCTGGGACTGAGTCAGCAGGGAAGCTAGAAAATTTCTTTGAATTCCGCTTTACTTTATCAGATTCACCAGATGTATGCAAACTCCCGGTGATAGCAGCAGAACCCTTCCGAATGTTGCGCTTTAACTTGGCTGATTCAGTTTCCATTGCATAACTAGCTTTCTTTACCAGTGGTTTCCCATCAGCAACTCTTTTGGGTTGAAAAGCAGGTTTCCAGATACATCCTATGGTCCATCTCTCAAACCAGTTGTAGGTTGAATTTGGATCCCTCTTGTCATACTGGAAGTGAAGAGGTTCTATCACAATTGGTGAAGACAGAAGCTGTATAATATGAAAATGAGTTAGAACAACCTTGGAATATGTAAAGGGAATATAAATGGAACGCAACGGAATGCTAACATTTCTTAGGGCAGCCACAATGTTGCAGAAAAGGGTAATAAGGAAGCTTATTCGCACTGCTACAGGTTCATAAATAGAACAAATATAAAACACGTAACATCTATTGCACTGTATACCCCCCCCCCCCCCCCACACACACACACACACACCCCCACACCCACACCCTTGCACACCCCTGGTGCAGCAGATGCCCATGCCACGTGTGAAAGGATGGTTGAAACATTGGTTTTTATTAGACATGCCCACACACATAGGGCCAACCTTGTTGCCTTGGTGGGTAATAAACGTTGCTCGTACCCTTATAGAAAAAGGAACAAGGTAAATGCCGTTTTTGTTGTATATTATATAACCAATCCATTAGTAATATTTGAAAAAATAATACCTTCCGAACATAAGCATTTGAAGACAGCTTCTCTTTCCATTCATCAGTCGATCTAACACCCTGAAAAATACAAGCAACATTTTTTTTTTTCAAAATTTCATAGAACATTATTAAACAGCAACTTTGCATAGAACCATATGCAACAAACACTACACTGAATTAAAAGAAGAGTAAGGATGCAAACAAAATGTAAATGTGTGCTCAACCAAGAAACTTACCCCAAAGTTACGCTGCCCAAACTTCACATTGTGCTTGTGACCACCAGAGAGTCTCACATTTCTTCCACGAACTAGAGCCTGAAACTTCACAATCAACCATGTTGTACGGAGGGTTGATACAGCCTGCCTCCTTACAAGATGCCCTCGAATCAGTGCCTGAAGTCTTATGATACCTTTTAATGTACGGAATGACCTTCGTGCCTGCGCTAGAAACATCGCAACATTAGTCTGTGCTACAGACCTACAGACCACAGTACTTAAACTTGAAATGAATACATTGCAGGATGTCATCTCAATTACCCAAACACTTGTACAATAGTTATATGATACACAGGATTCAAGTCAAAATGCAAAAATGTGAATATGGCCATCAAATTGGAGTCTGGGACACTGTGATGGGTGCTTCTTGAATCTCCCGGTAATAGTAATTAACAATGACCAATGATGAGGTACAATCAAGTCAACCACTCAGCTCATCAATTTATTTAAGATTTGCGCTGCCATTTCCATTCCAAAAGAAAAAAAATACACGAGTGGTTCCACATAATGATTTGGTGAAACTATGAGTAACACTGGCAGAATGCTGCAGATGCATCAGAGAGTTGTTGAAATAATATTAAACCAGTTTATGGAAAAGAAAACTATTACCAGATAACCACGAAAGGCTGCCTGTGCCTTTACTGCAGCTTGATCTTCTCCCAGCTGACCAGGAGGCGATGATTTGGACTCAACAATGCTTTGGTTCTGCAGATCTTGTCGCACTGCCGTATCACTGGCATTTTCAGCCTTCCCATTGACAGCTATATTCTTGTGGACGTTAACTAGTACAGGCTCAGAAATCACAGGAGAATTCTCAGATAATGTGCGGTCCTCCCCGGTTGAATGTCTGTTGTTATCAGCCTTCTAAAAAAATATGGTTCAACGGTCAGGGAAAGGGGAAGGAAGAAAAAAAAAAGAGGAAACTACAAGGACATGCGTCGGTTTGCACGTTGGTGTCATCAAGTAAGGAACAGGAAGCAGTAAAGGGAATTTGAATCTCTGCAACTGAAAATATAAACCGGATGCCCTTGTATGCATTCAGTTATGGACAAGTGGCATTAACCTCAAAGCTTGACCATTAAAAAGCAGCTACCGACAAGAATTGCGCAAAAATAGTAACTACTTCTGAGAAGTAGAATCGCAAATGCTAGCTTCAGTGCGTACATGGGGTAATCTAAACAAGGATTGCGCAAATTTCCAGTGCCCTCAAAAAGGATTGCACAAATGGACTGCAAATCCTCGGGGGGAAACTAACCCAAAAGAAGAAATCAACTCTATGGAAGTACTTACCGATTCATTCACCTTGGTAGAACCTGATTTGGTAGATTTCTTCCCCAAAAGCACCGATTTGATCCACTTCCCCGGTGACTTGCCCATGGTAGCCTAAAGCACCCAACACTGGAAATTCTAGAACCTGTAAACAGAGGAGCTTATCAGTACACAGATCTATACCAGTATACCACAACCGACTCTGTTTTTGTAAAATAAAAAAATAGAAGAAACATCCTGGAATAACCGTAATCTCGCTAAACGGAGCATCAGTGTAACAAACTTACAGCATTAGCTTCCGAAGTGGTAAAAAAAAAAAAAACGAAGCTGAAAAGATCGTTACAGGAGAAGCAAGCTCCGCTGTCCAGCCAACCACAAGATACGAGAGTAGCGCAATACGGCAACTGAGAAACACGGGCCCGAGAAACACAGCCCAAATGCAGCGGCCGAAAACGGCACTCAGGCACTCAGGCACCGACTCCCGAGCAAGTAAAGCTCACTAGCAGAGCACAGAGCCTCGGACCAGCAGAAGAGAAGAAAACCACCACACTCGCACACGGATCTGGCCAATCAAACACAGCTCCACGCAAAGCCGCGAACCAAGCGCTAACGCCACAATCTAGCCCCGCAATCACCGCAGACACACATACGCGACGAATGTAGCTCGGAAATTAACCTGAAACAGCAGCGCGGCGCGCGTCGGTCGGCCTGTGGAGAGGAGGAAGCACGCCAACTGCTCCGCGAAACGCCTCTCGCCGTCTCCCTGTCCCTATCCCGCTAATCTACCTACCCTTCACGCCCCCAACCTCCGCTCCATTGGAGAGACGGCGCCGGAGGTATTTTGTTGGTTGGAGTAGCTGGCGGTGAGCGTCCAGTGGAGCGGTGGAGTGAGCTCACTAGCTCAGGCGCCCAGGCTAGCTCGACAAAAAGGCCGGGAGAGAGAGAGAGGAGCGCATGTCACGGTCTTATCCACTGCTACCCACACGTTGGAGGACACCGAGAAAGAGGGCCCAGGACAAACTGGGACCACATGTCAGTGACACGGGTAGGTAGTAGTAGCGTGAAATACGTCTCGGAACGCTGCGGGGCGTCGCCTTTTGCAGACGAGCTAGCTCTGTCCCCACCCGGGCGGTACATGGGCAAACCGACGGTGGGCCCGCCGAGCACCCACGGCCCGCGGGGCCGCGTGTCAGCGAGGCCCATGCGTCGTCGGGTATGGTTATAGATTTCCATCCAGCCCATGGGCCGCGGCAAGGCACGTAACACGGCGGCACGACACGGCCCATGGGCCGGCACGGCACGAAGGCCGTGCCGTGCATGGGCCGCCGGCCTGGCACGCGCCACGGCACGGGCACGGCACGGCTCCCTCCCTCGCGCCGCGCTGCAGCGCTGCTGCCTTCCCTCGCGTCGCGCCGCCGCGCTGCTTCCTCGCGCCGCGCTGCTGCTGCTGTTGTCTGCTGCCTCCGCGGCGCCGCTGCCTCCGCTCGCTGCTGCTGCCTGCTGCCTTCTCCCTCGCGCCGCGCTGCTGCTGGTGCTGCGGTGCTGCCTGCTGCCTCCGCGCCGCGCTGCTGCTGCTGCTGCTGCTGCCTGCTGCCTCCGCGGCGCCGCTGCCTCCGCGCCGCGCGGCTCCAGCTTTCGGCACGGCACGACGGGGGCACGCCGCGGCACGCCGTGCTTTCGGCACGGCACGACGGCCCATGTGCCGTGCCGTGGGCCGGGGGGGCGGCCCATGGCACGGGGGTCACGGCACGGCCGGCACGGCGGCACGCCGCGGCACGGTGCAGTGCCGTGCCGTGTTGGCACGGCCGTGCCGCGTGCCGGCACGGCACGGCACGGTGGCCAACTATAGGTATGGTGCGAAAAGCGTGGGAGCCGGTGGTGTCGGGTGGTGGTCCCCCGGCGCGGGTGCTCAGGTTAGCTAAGCAGCATCTTAATCCGCGCTTTGGATTAGGATTTACCACTCCGAGCAGCTAATTTGACCGCTGCTACTTTTTTTTTAGCATCAATTTGACCGCTGCTACTGCTTCGTGGAGTGCCGAGTGCGTCGTGAGTCGTGACAAAAACTCCTGTCTCTGTGGAGCGTTACTCTGTCTGACTACTGTTCGCGGTAACGGCGGCTCAGAAGATTCTCTTCCTGTCTAATCTTGTCCCGGGCTTCGCCGTCTAGCTACCAAACAGCAGCAGTAATCCCGGCGTGTCTGCAAGCAAAGGGCAAGTGAAATTCTGGAGGCGGCCAAGGCGAAGCTGGCAGTGGTACACCAACACAATACAATACACATTCCAACAAGTATTGTACTGTTGTTAAGTACACACCGCTGGCTCCGTATTGCTACCCGGCAAGACTGAGAGTGCGGGCGGTCGGTAGCGCGTGCACCTCTCCGCGCACGGGGACGTCCTAAAAAAGCATCAGCCAGGACAGGATATAATGAGTACGTGTAACGTCCAGTCACCATCACGCCCAGCACAAAAGAAAAAATCGCCAAAAGCAGGTAGCTAGCGGCGCGGCGATGGAAGGGCGATGAAGCATGGGATCGAATCGGACAGCCGTTGTCCGGTTCCGGTGCAGGCAAATCAAGCACACGGACTGAAGGAGACGACCTTAACCAACCAAACCATCGCTTAGTGCTTGACAGTTGACAGGCTAACGTGTCCGATAATACGCCGTCCGTGCGAGCAAGGGCCAGAGGCACCCAGGCCATGCCAGCCAACCACCGACCCAATGCAACAGGGACGGGACTAGGGCTCGCTGGCGCTGGCAAGCTGGTACTACGTGGTACACAGGTACCGGCACATCTAGCGAACAACGTCCAGGACCCATGACCCAGGTCATTGGACTGGGGAGATGCTGAAGTTCCTGGCAGCGCTGTTGAAGCTGACTGGTAATGACAGCGCTGGAGGGATGAAGTGGATTAGTCTGGCGGGCTTGGGCGCCGGAGCTGAATGAAGAAAGTTCCCAGAACTGAAAGAAAGGATAATCGAGGAAAAGTGGGTAGCTAGCGGCGCGGCGATGGAAGGGCGATGAAGCATGGGATCGAATCGGACAGCCGTTGTCCGGTTCCGGAAGGCAAATCAAGCGGACTGACTGACGACCTATAATTCTAAAAAAACCCAGGGCTGCTAGTGCTTGCAGTTGACCAGGCAGACACGACACGAGGCCACGGTTATTCGTGCGGTGCTGTGATAATGAAGAGGGGCCATGCACCGACCACCGACTGTACCGCGTCTCTTGATTTTCGCCCCGTGCTGGCGCGGCAAATCTGCGGCCGTATGATTACCTGGTTTCGGTTTTTTTTTTTACGAGTACGACGACCTATGAGCCACGACACGAGGCCACGGTTATTCGTGCGGTGCTGTGATAATGAAGAGGGCCTTCTCATCCGCACCGATGGCACCGTGACAAATAGTGTTTGATTTCCACAACTGAAGAAAGCTGTGTCCTAGGCTTCAAATTCTTCAGGCCCTCCAACGCCACCATCCTTCAGGCCTTTCGGTTTTTTCAACGGTGATTTATCTCCCTCATCAGTACTTTGACCTGAATACAGTTCTGTGGGGTACCCAGAAAGGTGAGAAAGCCAGAGCCAGCCAGATAGCTGGACCAGCACAGCTGTTCTGTTTTTCGAGCAGC
The DNA here is from genome assembly GCA_018135685.1 of Themeda triandra. Taxonomy (NCBI): domain Eukaryota; kingdom Viridiplantae; phylum Streptophyta; class Magnoliopsida; order Poales; family Poaceae; genus Themeda; species Themeda triandra. Next base: position 5,283 of record JAENPR010002088.1, on the reverse strand, counting down.
CAGTTGGTACTCATCATCATAAAAAAGAAGGAAAAAAAGTAACTTGTCAAAAAAGAAGTGACGAATCCACCCATTCACCAGTCATCACAGCGATATGTGCACTGAACGGCAGGTTTTCAGATTTTGATCCCAATTCAGAACATAGAGTTTTCCATGAATTGGTAGCAAAGCATTCCATGAATTGGTAGCAAGCACGGTAAAGAACCAAGAACGTCAAGCACTGTAGTGTAGCAACGATTCGTACTGTTGCACGGATACGCGTCGCCGTTGCGAATTCATCATATTTTGGCTGCAGGACGGAGGAGATATTAATCACTCGGTGGTTCAGATCTCTCCCAGAATTATATGTACCAACAGTCAGTCATCAAGATCTACTACTGCTGTGATGACCCATACTGTCTTCGGCTCTTCGCTGTGCGCTGCTGCTGTGCTGTGTGCCACATGGTCAAGTGACTCTAGTTGATGCACAAAAGGATTCAGAAACAAGAAATTTCCTCAGCTCAAGTGCTCAGCCACCTCACATGCATTGTTTTTGAGCTTGTGAAATTTCTGTGGAAGCACGTCGCAAATCGGGTCCACCAGACTCTGCGATTCTGCCACTAGAGAGCCGCCATTTTCGAGATTCAGATGGGGCAGGCTAACGGAGAGAGATATTTGGGATGCGCTACTAGCACCAAATCCACCCTGGATCGCGTGGCGACGCCAAGGAAGGCCGTATACGGTGCCAAGGAAGGCCGTATACGGTTTTCTGGCTCCATGCTCCGGCGACCGTGAACAACGGATCAAGCACATGACAAGATATGGCGGGTACTAGCATCATGTGACGCAAGGAAATGCAGCTTAGACGTCGCCGTCGACCGTCGCGATGCCTACGGCTACGGGCTACGGTACAGGAGGCCACGCGGTGGAGCGCCGAGCATCGGACGGGGAATATATGCCGACGGCCAGCCCGCCGGAGTTGTCGGCGCTTGCATGCTTTAAAGGAGCGACTCAAAGCACGCCAACGCACAGGGCACGGCTTTGTGCTCGCCAGCGACCCAGCGTGCAGTGCAGTGTTAATGGATAAGCCTGAGTTTAAATACTTCGATGGCATCAAAGAACTGAAGTTCAGCAAAAAAAAAAAAAAAGTATGGGTATTGGGGGCCATTATACGCAAATCAAATGAGATGATCTATTGAAATGATGACCTGGTAGGACTCAGGACGAGCATGGCGCTGCCAAGTTAAACAGAAACTATAAGCACTTCCATTGGATTATATATACATTATGACATGCAAAAGAGGGTTAATGATGAAAAGAGGAACCAGGACCGGATTGAAAGAGATAAAGCCATTCCTTTCTGCTTTTAACAATCAAAAGTATGTGATTCTGCATTTATATAGCAATCATTCACCGCCATAACACAATGATCCCTTGGCATCTTTTGTATTGTATAAGCTGGACTATGAAGGTGTAGAACTGAGCAAGTTGCAACAAAATTATGCTACAGGCTTCCAATAAGAATTATGCAGCGATTTGGCTAATTAATTTGAAAGTTATTTTGGTTTCAGAGTTTTACAATAACTGGCTTTTCTTTTTAAAAAAAATGCCTCGTCGAGGGGATGATAAAAGAAGTTTTCTATAATAATAAAAATGTAAGTCAATATCTTCAAGTTTGCAGTTTCATGATATGGCAAAACTGAGTGGAGTGATGTACTACTTTGTTAATCAAGTCTCAGGTGGTTGGACTCATACCTGACATATAGGTGTCACACTGCAGACTAGTATAAGAAATACGATCTGAAATTGGAAAGATGGGGTCTAGTTATAAACCAGACGTGGATGAGATTCGATGATAAAATTGTAGTTTTAGAAAGTTAATGATTATCCTATTTTCCATTCAACTTTTGTTCTTATAACACAAATCTACTATGAAGTGCCCATCATACAGGACAACCTCTTGGGAACAGCACATTTTCTTCCCCTCAGATACCAAGGACTGCACATCCTTGTCTTAACAAGGTGTTGCCAGCAGCACATTTTGTCTCTGTCAAACTACCCGCTACCAAAACAGAGAGCATTTGGCATTTCGATCCAATATGAGACTAGATGAAATCAGGGTGCACCTCATCTTCCACCACTACATCAGTAGTGGCCTCAGTAGAGGCAGATCCGTCATGTCTAGTCCACTGCAGCCTAGAGGCATCAAACCCTTTCCTCTCACCAATAAGGCTCGATTTCGATCTTTGCACTGCACAGAACAGGAGTATAATTCTTTCAGGTCTTGTTTTTTTATCAACCAAATAAGAGTGTTCTAATTCAAAATTACCAAGTGTCTGATGTGTCATTAGGGTTTGCATGTTACCTTCAGCAGTAATAGTTGCAGAGCGGGGACTTGATCCTTGCTTGATTTGCTGCCTCTTATTATATAAAGTGGGATGTGTTGATAGCTTGGTTCTCTTTCCTACTACATCTGATTGGGCTTTGAGAGGCCTAACTTTAGGCCTTTTCTGAGGCAGTGCAGTTATCACCTCAATTCCTTCACCTGATTCTATATTTCAATGGGAAACAGTTAGATAGTGCATCACAATTTTGGCCATCACATATTCAAAGCTTAATAAACAAATGAATCACAAAGGCAACTAGCACTTGAATACGCGGCCTCATTTGAATATGTAAAGCACAAATCAGAAGTAAAATGTTTCATATTGGCAGAAGTGAGTAATTTCTATCGAACAATTAAATGTGGGGGTGAGGTTACTGTCTTAAAAACTAGGACTACTGTCTGGTTTTCTGGACAATGATAGTTGATGACCTAGCCATACAAACATGGACATGATTTAATGACGTCAAAAGGATGTAAGGCAAGACAGAAGGTCCCTACACCTCATAATTGAAAACAATAGGATGTAAGGCAAGACAGAAGTGTCATCTTTCATGATAATGACAACAATAGTTTATATGGTTTGCTCCAATAACTCAAGACATATAAGACTGCAAAACCTCACTCACTAACAATACAAGTATGCTGTTTCAAAAAAAAAGGCACAAGTATGCTATTTCAGCTTAGTGAGACCTCAGTTCAGCCTTTGAACCACGACTACAAGTTTGCAACGGGCTCTACAAAGCCACAACAACACTATCTTACCAAATAAACTTATAACTGTAATGGTTTTTAGTCTTATTAGGGACAATAATCCCACAAACTCAATTGCCAGCAGTTGCACAAGATCAATCATCCAATAGAACATCAACTCTCAATTCCATAAAACAACATTTGTCAACAGAACAGAGAACACACAGAATCTGGAATGTGAACTGTAGCATTACATCGAACACATGTCGTATGTCGAGCATACCTCCGTCCGAAGCATCGGCGCCCAGGCCAGCACAACCATCACCCGGCTCCCCCAGATCGTCCAGGTACTCGGCCCACTCCTCCGCCTGCCTCTTCTCGACGGGGAGCACATCTCCCTGCTCCTCAACCGCCGCCGGGTCCCATTCCACGTCGGGCTCGGCCAACGGCGCGAACTCGCGGCGGCCGCGGGCGAGGTTGGCGTCCTGGACGAAGCGCCGGAGATCGGCGGCGCGGGGGCCCCGGGCGTGGACACGGAGCACGGACTGGCGCTGGTTGCACACCGCGCACACCCACTTGCTGCTGCTCTTCTTCTCCTGCTTCACCTGAGTGAGACCAAAGCGAATCCGAGAAACGGAACCGGATCAGTTGGAATGGATGGGGTTTTGCGGAGAGGGTCGTCGGCTGCGGCGGCGGCGCGGGTTGCGCACCTGCATGGTGGCGCACTGCACGCACTGGAGGGCGAGGAAGAGCTTCGTCTCCATGGCGATGGCCGCCGGTTCTCGATTGGAGAGGAGATGGCGAGCCGGGAGAGTGATTTCAATTTGGAGGCGGCGGATTAGAGAATTCGTGCGGTTTCACGATCGAATGGGGAGAGGAAATTTGGATTCTCGGGCGGGACTTTTGGAATCCCTTTGTTTCGGTTTTTTGCAAAAAGAACACCGCCCACAATTTTCTTTTAGGATTTATCTGGACCGTCCATTTTTCTTCATCGTAACGATCCTGTCCGGGACCCAGGAAGGAAGAAAGGTCCTTGAACTCGAAGGCTCGAGGCCCAGGCGCCCGCTCTGCCACGGCTGCGACGCGGCCACGCCCACGTCCTTCCATGGCGACCCCGACCGCTCTCCCCTCCCCCGCCTCGGCTTCCGCCACCGCCGCTTCGTGCCTTCTCAAGCTCTCCCGGCGCGGCCTCCCTGGAGCATCTCCAGTGCACTCCCCGCCTCGCACCGCCACTTTCCGCTGGCGCGGTGGCTGCAACGTGGCCTGTTCATGCTCTCCCGGCGCCCCGCCCGCGGTTCCCGCGGAGCCAAGGGGCGACGACATCGCTGGCCGTGCCACGCCTCCAGTGGCAACCGTACGAATCGTCGCCGTGGTTGGAGAAGGTAGCATCAGCCCGATTAAGGATACGCCCTGGGAAGAGGTCATGCGCCACACGGTACGCTCCCTCTCTGAACCCATCAGTCCTTGGTACTGTGTCAGTCACTTGGTGTGTTAATTTGGAATAGCCGGATATTTGAATTTGTTCTGCTCATGCTAGGATTTTAGTATCTGCTAGACTGATGATACTTACAGTTTTGTTCGTCCAACTAGTAGTATCTGTGAGACTGTGACTATCTGTAAACAAACAGATGTTTTTCTTTTTCAGCATTGCTGATGCAGTAACAATGTCTGTAATCTTTGCATCGATTGGTAGTCTTATTTTATCAGTTATACGATTTGGTCAACCTACCGGATCACACTCTTGTATGTGCCTACTTAATGAAATACATGTGAAGTCGTGTTCTAGAAAAACACTCTTGTATGTGCACTGCATTTCTTACCTGTGCTTATTGATATTTTGATAAAGTTATTATGTGCTTCACGTTTTCATTCTGTGTTTTACATCCTTGCCTAGATACTGCAATTTAAGAAATTACTGTTCTGAAGAGGAAATGAATAGGTTTAATGTACACTTTTTAATACCTATAATTTGTTTGTATCAGTTTCCTTCCTTCAACATTCATTTATGGGTTTGCTTCTTTTAGGCTGATAGGCTGAAATGGGTCGATGAAGGATTCGAAATGCTTGTCTTCACAGACAACTTGTCTGATCATGATAATCTTAGGAAAGAGTTACTATCACACTGTGATATGCTAGTCAATGTTGCAATAACAAATCAGGATGCTGTTCAATGGCTTATAAACAACAGCAAACACATTTCTAATGTAATTTGCTTCCAGTCATCTCCG